>QANZ01005809.1:295892-310973 GCA_003254925.1 Chamaecrista fasciculata
CAGACAACAAACAATATTTTTCCACAACCTACTATCTAATACTTTCCTAGCCACTTGCTTTCCTTCTTTTGTAGATGAGAATTTACTATTTTTCCATTCAGTAGAACTAAACATACTCATCAATGGCCCTTTTAATTCATTGAGACAAGATAATGTTAAGTATGCAGTGGCAAATCGAGTTGCAGCTGGCCTAATCAAATCTCTTCCCTTTGTGAAATCTCTTAACATGTTTAAAAGTAATCCTCTTCCATAGATATAGGTTGTGATTCTTCTTCCAACAGCAATAGTATCTTGATGCAAATTAATTTTCTTCTCCAAATCCTCCAACATCAGATCAATACAATGGGCAGCACATGGTGTCCAATACAAGTGTTGTCTTTTTTCCATCAATTTTAGCCCCGCAACTTTGTAATTTGCAGCATTATCTATAATTATTTGTATTACATTCTCCTCCCCAACTTGGTCAACAACTTTATCTAACATTTCAAACACTTTATCAGTTGTCTTCGAAATGCTAGAGGTATCCAAAGAATAAATGAATATCGTCCCTTTAGGACTGTTAACCAAAAAGTTACAAATGGATCTTCTTTTTCGATCAGTCCATCCATCAGACATGATAGAACAACCCACTTCCTTCCATTCTTGCTCAAACTCTTTAAGATAAATTTTTATTCTTTCCACCTCCCTCTTCAAATACTTCTCTCTAACATCATGATACGAAAGATGCTTATAACCTGGAGCACCAAACCTTGTTGCAAGGTCTATCATCTTTGTAAACTCTGGATTTTTTATACAATGGAAAGGTATGACACTTGTATAAAAAAACCGACAAATTTGTTCAGAAAGTTCTTCCGCTTTGCTTCTGTTGTATAACCCATCGATGGTGGATTGTACACTTCCAACTACACTAGCACAGGTTTTTGACTTCTTTAACGAACTCCTTCCTTGTGAGCAACCTCCAACACTTTCATCTTCTTCATCATCACCAAAAGCTGTAGACCACATCCTTTTCTTTTTAGCTGCATTTTCTTTAGCTTGACAAACAACCTTTAACATAGCTGCCCTCACCTCATCAGGAACACTAACACAAGGTTCAGTATCTTCTTTAGTACCATCTAAATGATGCTTGAATCTGAATATTCCACCACTAACAATCTTGGAACAATAATTGCACTTCACTTTTCTAGCATTCCCCGCAACATCCGTCCCATGTTTCCACCCAACATCAGACCTATTTCCAGGATAATTTTTTCTTCCAGCAACCACCTTTTTACCTTTTGCCCCACTTGTAGTTGTAGACATTATTCACCCTATTGAGCAGCTTGACTAATTCAGACCACAAGTCACATGAAAAACAAATACAAATCATTTTTTTTTAATACATTCACATTCATACTACTTCAACTTCAATCTCACATTCACAAATCACAAACATACTACTTCAAGTTCAATACAACCTCAAGTTCAATCTCACATTCACAAACATATACTTCAAGATCAATATAACTTCAAGTTCAATCTCACATTCACATTTACACATACTTCACAGAATCAATCATAATATGAAAAGTAACACAAACATGATATTACTGGCTCAATCCTGTCAAGGCAAACTAACAAAAGCTTTCACCTGAAACAGAACAAGTAAATAAACAAAGGCTATTCTCTATAAGACCTTGCTATGGTCTAAACTCGTAACGAAATTTATGTATCAATGTATCATGCAAAAATAACATAAAATGCAACTCCAATAGGGAAAACAAGTCCAGAATCACATTATATTGAGTTATTGACACATACCAGCTTCGTCGACGGGGTCGGCAGCAGCAGAGGAAGGCGCGGCGCGGCGAAGGCTGAAGCCAGAGATGCAGAGCTGAAGGCTGAAGCCAGAGACGTCGTCGGAAGCAGGGCTGAAGGTGTCGACGGCGTCGGCAGCAGGAGAGGAAGGCGTCGACGGCGTCGGCAACAGCAGAGGAAGGCGAGGCGCGGCGAAGGCAGAGACGCAAAGGAAGACGCAGAGCAGCAGGGAGGAAGACGATTTCGGTTTTAGGGTAAAAAATTGGGACAATTACGGTTTTAGGGTAATTTTTTTGGAGTGGGCCGATTTTTTTTACATTGGGCCTTTTTTTTCGCTGAATGGGCCATTTTTTCCAGCAAAAACCAAAAAAAAAAAAAACAGGGCTAAACTCGCCGAGTTTAGTGCAAACTCGCGAGTTTACCCAAGTTTGCTCCGAGTTTACCCATAGTCCGAGTTTGAGCTGAGTTTACACGATTTTGGGGGGTAAACTCGGCGAGTTTACGAGTTTACGAGTTAAAACTCGATTTTGACAACAATGGTTATAATTGTATTTTGTAACCTAATTATGAAGATTTGAATTAAAATTTTATCATATATAGGTTTTTTTTTATTATTTTTAATTTATTTATTTGTCAACGGTCCGACCCCGGTTGAACCATTGAACCTTAAACCGCTGCCTCGACTGGTTTAACGTTCGGTCCGGTTTTTAAAACATTGTATTTTATCTTGCTCTTATTATTTAGTAATGGCTTAAATTAGAATGTAATTATTTTGAGTCAATTTTGCAATGGACAGGAAAACTGCTCATCATAAAACTAGAGGGAACTGCTCATTATAAAACTAGAGGGAAGCCTTTCTTTTTTACCTTTTTGAGCTGGCTTTCTAATTATTTTGTAGTAACTATGACGCAACATACCTTTTGCATCGATGTTTTATAAAAAATAATTTTACTAAAGAAGCCAATGTACTAATTTGTTACACAAATCGATAATTAACAAAACTCCTTTTTTGCTTAATCAATCTCTTTCATTATCCAAAAAGAGAATCTACCTAATGTGAAGACCCACCGACGCATTAGATCTTCTCTCATGTGAAGACCATTGCTGAGATTAGTCCACGTGTCAATAACAACAATCCAACGGTAGTCCCCGTGGACTTTATCTATATAATTTTTTTTTTCATATTTTTTCTTTATCATTAAAAAATAATTATATTTTTGTACTAATAATAAGTTTAGGACAAAAGTATAAGATATAAATTAATTGGATAAACTATATTTTTGGCCCTATAACTTTTGTTCATATTTCAATTTGGTTTCATAACTTTTTTTGTTGTACTTTTTTTCTCATATTTTGTTCAGGTTACATATTTGGTCTCGTATTGCACTTTTGGTGTCATAACTTTTTTTTGTTATACTTTTGGTCTCATATCTTTTGTTTTTGTTGTATATTTGGTCCCATATTTTTGGGTCAAGATGTGAAATCAGTCTCATATCTTTTGGTTAGATTGTAGAATTGGTTTAACATCTTTGGGTCAGGATGTGAAATCGGTCTCACATCTTTTGGTCAGATTGTAGAATTAGTCTAATATCTTTGGGTCAAATGTATAATTAGTCTTATATTTTTTGGTTAAGTTGAACTAACAGTGAAATTTTTGTAAAAATATTGGACTGATTCTATGGCATGACTAAAAGATATGGGACCAAAAGTAATACGAGACTAAATTTGCAACCTAAGCAAAAGATATGAAACTAAACTTACAACAAAAAAGCTATGGGACGAAATTAAAACTTGGGCAAAATTATGGGATGAAAAAGTGCATTTTGTGATTTTTCCAGGCCTTTCCCTCTCTTTCCCCAAAAACCTATCACTTGTCAGAGTGAGTGTTTTCTCTCTCCTCTCTCTCTCTCTCTCTCTCTCTCTCGTCAACCTTTCTTTCTCCATTCGAGGTCTGAACTCTGAACGAACGTAAGCTCACGGCGATTACAACTCTCTCTCTCTCTTAGTAGTAGCATTCATTCAATGCTCGGTATTCAAGAACCGTATTCGAGAATAGTGGAGAGGGTTCAACTTCAACTTCGAGCATTAGCAAGATCGATCTTGAAAGGAAAAGAATTAGCATCAACCCTTTAAACCCGATCCATCCATGTGGGTAATGCCACCTCTATACCTTTACTCTGTGTTGGAAATTGGATTTTGAACTCTCATTTACTTGCTCAATCAATATGGATTTCACTAAACAGATCCCTTTTTACTCTTTCGGTAATATCTTTAATTCGTTATACTTGATAACAGTAATTAATTCTTGAACTCAATGATTTATTTGCAATTTCTTTAATCTTGTGAACTTGAAGGATGTAAAGCTGCTTGAAGGATAAGGATGTAATATAGTTCAGGAAACTAATGGAGGAAAGCAATGACCGAAATTCTCCTTCAGTGAGGTCAGGTGGAAATTTCAAATCGACGCTATCTGGAAGACAAACGCCACGAAATTCTCCTTCGTTTCGGAGACTAAATTCTTGCAGAACACCAAGAAGAGAAGGAAGAAGTAGTTTTGGTGGTTCTCATTGGTTTCGGAGCAATCGAGTACTCGCATGGTTGCTTCTAATTACCCTCTGGGCTTATCTTGGATTTCTTGTTCAATCTAGGTGGGCACACAGTGATAAGAAGGAGGAATTTGTGAGCTTCGGGATTGGAAACAGGCCAAGTGATACAAATTCAAATGTTGAACATAACCCTCGTCGTGATTTGATTGCTGGTAACAATTCTATATCCCTTAATGATGAGAAAGTTACACAAGAAGTGTGGAATGATAAAACAACGACTGTAGCTTTGGCTAAGAAAGAAGATGTTCCATCTAATAATCACAGAACAAGCTCAAAGAAGAGTAGAAGGTCACGGTCGAAACGAAATTTGCGAGGTAAAGCACGTAGTAAGCTGAAACCAGCAGTAGAAATTGAGAACAGTGATTTAGAAGTGCAAGAAGAGGAAATTCCTAAAACCAATACTACCTATGGATTGCTTGTTGGTCCTTTTGGCATGACAGAAGATAAAATTCTGGATTGGAGTCCTGAAAAGCGTTCTGGAACTTGTAATAGGAAAGGGGATTTTGCACGTCTTGTTTGGTCCAGGAGATTTATCTTAATATTTCATGAGCTTTCAATGACTGGAGCTCCTCTCTCTATGATGGAGTTGGCAACAGAGCTCTTGAGCTGTGGAGCCACTGTTTCTGCTGTGGTTCTTAGCAGGAAAGGTGGTTTGTTGCCAGAGCTAGCTAGGAGACGAATCAAGGTGCTAGAGGACAGAGCAGATCAAAGCTTCAAAACTGCAATGAAGGCTGATCTTGTCATTGCTGGATCGGCTGTCTGTGCTTCGTGGATCGGTAAGACGGTGATGATAACATTGCCATTTTTTGGTAGATTTTGAGGGTGAGCCTTGGCGCAACGGTAAGGTTGTTGCGGTGACCAAAAGGTCACGGGTTCAAATCTTGGAAACAGCCTCTCTGCAAAGCAGGGATAAGGCTACGTACATCTTAACCCTCCGACTCCACTTAGTGGGAGCCTCGTGCACTGAGTCGCCCTTTATAGTGTTTGAAAATGGCTGTATATGCTGCTGTGTATGGTATAAAGTGTTCTGGATGTTGATTTAGGTTTTTGCTTTTAAGAGGATATGCTTTTACTTATCAAACATTATAATGCAAATGATAGACAAAAGAAATGGATGCACTTTAGAGGACCTTAGTGTTCTGGATGCACCTTTGTTGTTAAATGAATTGTGTAAATTTTTTTTCTTGGCATAATCATGTAATCTATTCAATCTCAACAGATGTCTCAATAATTGACCTGGGGAGATGATCCTTCCCATGCCAAGCTTCTTAAAAATAGTCAAAAGGACTAGGCTTTAACCATTCTTACCATTGAAAGTTGATAGAGGAATAGTAAATGTTGGGTATGCTTAGTGATTCCTCTTCCGTAATGTTCTTACATGATCAAATAAAGTACCCATGATATATATTATGTGATAGTGTTTAAGTAATTATTTTCACTTCTACATGTCTTATGAGGAAAACTTTGTTCTCTTATATGTTTCCAGAACAATATATTGAACATTTTCCTGCTGGTGCAAGTCAAGTTGCTTGGTGGATTATGGAAAATCGAAGAGAGTATTTTAATCGTTCAAAGCCTGTCCTAAACAGAGTAAAGCTGCTGGTTTTTCTTTCTGAAATACAATCTAAGCAATGGCAAAAATGGTGTGAAGAAGAAGGCGTAAAACTGAGATATCAGCCTGCACTTGTTCCATTGTCTGTTAATGATGAATTGGCGTTTGTAGCTGGTCTTCCTTCTACTCTTAATACTCCATCCTTTAGTACTGAGAAAATGCTTGAGAAAAGACAGTTATTGCGAGATACAGTTCGAAAAGAGATGGGCTTGACTGAAAATGATATGCTTGTGATGACTTTGAGTAGCATAAACGCAGGGAAGGGCCAATTGTTGCTTCTTGAATCAGCAAGCACGATTGTAGAACATGGACAATTACAAAATAATATGAAAATAAAAAAACCATCAGATATGGGAGAAGGCTTAACTACCCTTACTAAAAGACATCATATCAGAAAATTGTTGCGATTGTTAAGTGGTGGTGATGCTTCTTTGTCAAGCATGTCTTTGAACAGGTGACATTACCTTAGAATATATTGTTTTTCATTATGGTTAACCAATCTTAAGCTTAGTCATTGTGCTGATAATTGTAATTTTGATGTTGGCAAAAGAAGGAAGGTGTTGTCAAGCAATGAAACAAACTCGGATCAATCTCTCAAAATTCTCATTGGCTCTGTGGGAAGTAAAAGTAACAAGGTTGATTATGTTAAAGGTCTTTTGAATTTCTTATCACAGCATTCAAACTTGTCAAAATCAGTTTTGTGGACTCCAGCAACAACACGTGTTGCCTCACTTTTTTCTGCTGCAGATGTTTATGTCATAAATTCTCAGGTACAGTCAAATTGCTCAAGTAGTGAGGGAAAATTCTTAGGCATACATTTTTGAAGACTTGAAGTATGTTTTCTTGTGGATTTTACATTTACTGCAGCAGTGTTGGGTTATGCATCTGCTGATATATCTGCCTTATGATTACATATCGCTCAAATTAATGATATTGCAAAGACAAATTTGTTTCATTAATTTGGGATTGTTATTATAGGATATTTATTGAATTATTTACATCAATGAAGCGGTTGGAAATAGCAATAAATACATGAGCAATATTAAAGTTCTACACCTGTTTTGCAATGTTCCATAGTCAATGAGGAGATATCATGTTTCCTGTGGTAGAAATCCCCTCTTTAGCCGCGGACCAAGTTATGATTAGTGGTGTTAAAGATCATATAGAGTTGTACTCAGCACTATATTATTTAGCCACAAAGTCTAACTATATCTAGCCGCTAGCTATCACTTGATCATGCCTTTCAGGAATCTTGACTTTATTGTGAATTATTATTTTCTAGAATCTTGGACTCTCGGGGGTATTTTTGTTTAGGAATTTGGAGTTTTAGCCATCCTTTATCATTATCTTTAGGAGTTTATCTTGTTGCTAATCTCTATATGTATATTATAAAAAATAAAGAGAAGGGCTGCTAATGTTAGAGTTTCATGTGTGCAAACATCCTAGCTATTCACCATATTTCTATTATCTTAAATTTTACAGTGTTTCACATTTCCGTGCCTGTACTGCTCTTGATTGGATAAGTGGAAGATAATTGTATTGCTTTCCATTATACAATTTGATTGTTCCCTAAATTTAATTGTATCTTGGCTTTTATTTATCTGGTGTTATTAAATTAAAGAAACGTTGTTTGCCATGAACAGGGACTGGGAGAAACATTTGGACGGGTGACTATAGAAGCAATGGCATTTGGTCTTCCGGTATGACTGCCTACTTGCTCTCTCCCTCGTATATTGAGTGATAGGATGACATACTTTGGTAGTTACATCCTTCAGAATATTGTTACTTATTTGAGTTTAGTCATGTATGATTAATTGTCCTCTTATAACATTGGAGCGGTTCCTCATCAGTTTTGTTGACTAAAATAGTAAGATTCTTTGAAATTAACCTTTGCACATTCATTGTACAAAGCAACCTTCCATCTATAGAGCTCTATTACATATTTTAACATGAAAGTAAATTTCCTTCTTAATCTCTTATGATGATAACAGTTTTGAACCTGCCTTCAGCCATTGCCTTCTGCAATAGTTGCCAGTTGCACTCTCGAACACTTTTGTGTAAAAATTAAATCATCATATTTCATAGTTAGCCATATAAAAATTGGACATGTTTTTTTTTTTTTTTCTGTTTCTTTCTGTTAAAGGCATAGAAACCGTTTAAAGTTATCCTGTAATGCTAGAAATCAGTATTTCTAGTTCTGTAAACAATTTCCATTGGAGAACCTCTTATGTTGGATAAGAAGTTTAGCACCTTTGGTCTTTCTTCCTTTGTGCTATAATCAAATAAGTTAACTATATTTGGGTTTACTTATATAACTTACTTCATTAAAGCAGTTTACAATTCTATGGATCAATCTCACAATGTACATTTTTTTCCGGTAAAGATGGGTATTTGACAGTTCCATTTCATTTAATTTTTATGGCATAGGTGCTTGGAACAGATGCTGGTGGAACGCAAGAAATAGTTGAGCACAACGTTACAGGTCTTCTTCATCCTACTGGACGACCCGGGAATCCTGTCCTTGCAGAGAATCTCCGGTTTTTTCTTAAAAACAGGTCGGCGAGGGAACAAATGGGCATGGAGGGAAGAAAGAAGGTGCAGAAAATGTACTTGAAGGAGCACACTTACAAGAGGTTCGTAGATGTCATTGTTAGGTGCATGAGAAGCAAATAATTGCTTGTGCTTGGTGCCAGCAATTTTCTTATTCTTTTATTGAATTCATATCACATCCTGGGATTCCTATTCTTGTGCCCGAATTAGAAGAAGGATCAGTTTTATAAATTTCACGAATAAGGTGTTTTTATGTCTTTTTTGGAAGCAAAATTTGTGGCCAAGTAACTTGTAGAAGAGTATATGATTTCTTGTGCAAATTAGAGGACTTGAGGATTTCGTCTTGCTTTTATTGAACAACCCAATTTAGAAAGTGAAAGTGAAAGTGATGAGGTAGGTGGTAAGGGAAATTTATTGATATGAAAATGTTATGATTAACCTGTGAATACGTAATTTATCTGTTTCACTTATAAAATTGAAAATCTGAAAGAGCCAAGAAAGTTCGAATGCAAGAAGAGTTGATCATCCTTGATACTCAATGTGCGATTAACGAAAAGTTTTTGGAGTAATTTCATATAATAAATTGAAATATTGAGTTTGATATACTTTGAGACATTATCAAAAGCCAGTGGCCAAAATTAATTCTTTATACTTTTTGAAAAAGAAAAGAAAGGTATCACCTTGCTGTTTCAACGGGCTTGTCTTCTTGTCACTGCTAAAGAACAAACAAGGCCGAAAGAAAGAATAGAATATCATATTAATAGTAATAATAATTTAGGGTAAATTACATGGCACCATGTGGTTTGGCCATATTACAATTTGGTACCTTGTGGTTTGAAAAGTGGCATTCTGGTACCTTGTGGTATTTTTTGTTAACACTTTGGTACTCTGATCTTTAATTCTGGGAGAAAATTAACGGAAATTGAAATTTTTGAGGCTGTTATAATTTTAACCATAACAAGTTTTGCAAAAATTATATATTAACCCCTCAATGTTTTTGGAAAATTACAAACAGGTCCTTGAATACATATTATCTAGAGACTAAAATGAAAACTATAAAAAAATTTAGGGTCAAAGCATAATATTTGGAAAATATAGGACAGAAGATAGAATTACAAAACAGTCCCAATTCTGGAAAAATTGTGCAATCTAGTCCTATTAAGATCTAAAATTTTGTGTTTTTGAGGATTATTTTGAAGATATTTAAATATTTATGGGCGCTTTAGTAATTTCAACCTCTTTTTCTTGCATTAAAATTGCCTTTTATCCCCTAAAAATGGTTCAAATTACAAAATAGCTCCAAAAATACCAATTTCTATTAATTTTGTAACGGTATTAAAGCTTAGGGTACCAAAGTGTTAACGGAGAATACCACAAGGTACCAAAATGTCACTTTTTAAATCATAGTGTACCAAAGTGAAATATGACAAAACTAGAGGATATCAAACTGTAATTTACCCAATAATTTCTGATGATTCCTTCACTATTTATTACTGTTTCATAATTCGGAAGATGGGAAAAATAAGGAAGGTGATGGAAGAATTGAAGGCAGGAATTGCGATGGTGGTGGTTCAAGTGGTAAATGCTGCAACTGCCATATTATACAAATTAGTGATACAAGATGGGATGAACTTGATTATACTTGTCGCCTACCGTTTTATTTTTGCTTCTGCTTTCCTCTTCCCTCTTGCTTTCTTCCTTGAAAGGTATTTTGTTTTCTTCTCTTCGTTTAATCGAACTCTTTCTAATTTATGTTGTCTTTCATTTTTTAAATTTAGAGTAAATTACATTTTGATACCTTATTTTATGGACCTATTTTACTTTTATACCATATTCTTTCAAAAGTGACACTTTAGTACCTTATTCTTTGCATTGTTGACATTTTGGTATCATATTCTTTCAAAGTGACATTTTGGTACCCTAAAAAAAATAGAACAGGGTAACAAATCGTGAAAGAATATGGTACAAAAGTGAAATTGGTCCATAAAACAGGGTACCAAAATGTCACTTGTGAAAGAACATGGTATCAAAATGTTAACAGTGCAAAGAACAGGGCACCAAAGTGTCACTTTTGAAAGAATATGATACTAAAGTGAAATTGATTCATAAATCAGGATACTAAAATGTAATTTACCCTTTAATTTAAGATATGTCTCATGTACTTCTAAATTTTTTTTGTTATCAATTGTCTCAAACTTTTACATTTGACTCAATTATATTTCAAGACCTCATGTTTTTTAAATCAGTTACAAAAAATATTGACATCAACATTTTTAAAGTACAATTGATTCAATTAAGATATGAATTTTTTTGGGTGCAATGGTCAAGAATGTGAAAGTTTTTGGTTTGGGATACAATTAACAAAAAAAAAAGTCATGCAACGTGTCAACGTTTTACGTTCATGATTTAGACATTGTTAAACCTTAAAATACAATTGAATCAAACGTATAAATTTGAGATACAATTAATCACAAAAAATAAAAATAAAAAATACATCTGTAACTACCTCTACAATTTGGGAGTAATTGTAATAATTTTACCTTTGTTTTTTATAATATGTATTTCTTTCAAGAAAAATTAACTATCATTACTCTCATTTAAAAAAAATTATTAATATCAGAAATTTAAATCAGTTTAACCTTCAATAGATTCTTTGCTAAAACATATCACAGGAATCTTTCGGAAAACAGTTTGAAAAAGTTATGCATATCAATTTCATACCCCCAAGATTTTATAATTTTTAGATATTTAACTCTCATTTACAAATACTCAAGTTACATATCATATACCAATTTACATATTGAAAATATGACCATATATCCATGCTTGTATGTTGTAACAGAAAGAGCAAGCCACAAATCACAGGGAGCATACTGATCCAAGCATTTCTCTGTGGATTATTTGGGTAATTATTAAGTCATCTATCTATTCAATATTCTTCATGTCATATATATATATATATATATATATATATATATATTAAAACTCTGCCTACTTTCTTACAATTTCATTATTTCCAACCTCTCTTATATTTTAATCTTAGCCTTTCTGTAAACTACAGATATTGGGTTTATTTTCATGAGTTATCTATTTTATTTATTGGGTAAATTACACTTTGGTATCATGTTCTTTCAAAAGTGACATTTTGATACCATGTTCTTTATACCGTTAACATTTTAGTACCATGTTTTTCAAAAGTGACATTTTAGTACCTTGCTCTTTGCATCGTTAATACTTTGATACCCTAAAAAAGATAGAACATAGTACCAAAATGAAATCGGTCTATGGAACATGGTATCAAAAAGAACAAGGTACTAAAGTGAAATTGATCTATAAAACCAGCAATGTACTAAAATGTAATTTACTGGCTATTATAATTTGAAAATCTAAATCTGAATTCTCACCCCACTGATTTTCACTATTAACTTTTGATATGAAAAATTTCCCAAAAACCATAAAAAATTAAAATTATTATGGTATGTTGTGGTGTAGGGGATCGTTTCAAGAAATTATGTATGTGGAAGCAATAGCATTAACATCTGCAACATACGCTACGGCCATATGCAACCTTATTCCTGGTGTTACCTTCATCTTAGCCGTCTGTTTTGGGTAGGCCCCACTCTAATTTAATCTAAACCGTACATAAGAGGAAAGTGGATCCTCTCCTTTTAATTCCCTCTCCCTTTCTCTTCCTTTCAATCTAACCCATTAAAATTCTATCCAATAACTCACACATGAAAACTATGTTTCCTTCAATTTTTGATGATTAAATTATTTAGTAGATATTAAATAAATTTGAAATTTAATTGAAAATTGATGTAAATTAAAGGATTAATAGATTAATTTAATAAAAAAAATAACACCAGTGGAATGTTTCCTCTCTATTACAACATGTAAGGATATATATTTATATACAAGGCAAAAGACCACTTCGTGTCCCTAACGTTTGGGTCAATTTCAGTTATGCCCCCAACGTTTGTTTTGTGTCAATTATGTCCTCAACGTTTCACATTGTTCTCAATTATACCCTGACCTCAATTTTTTTTGGGCCAAAGTCCTATTTTGGTCCCTCACGTCTCGACGAATTTTACAGTGAAATACACGGCGACTCTGACGACTACTAAAACTCCTAATCTAAGGTTTTTTGACCTCATGACTTCAATGACAGCCTCCATATTGCGAAAAAATGATTGGCAAGCCGCCGAAAAATTTATACAATCGTCGCAAAATGCAGGCCGCCATTGAACTCAAGAGGTCAAAAAACTTTAGATTAGGAGTTTTTGTAGTTGACGGGGCCGGAGCCGCCGTGTATCTTGTCGGAGACTTAAAGGACCAAAACGAAATTTGAGGGACCCAAATAGGACTTTGGCCCAAAAAAAATGATGTTAGAGTATAATTGACAACAATGTGAAATGTTGGGGGCATAATTGACACAAAACAAATGTTGGAGGCATAACTGAAACTGAGCCCAAATATTAGGGACACCAAATAAGTGATGAAATTGGACATTTAACTTTGGAGAAGTTTTTCATTAAGAAAAAAAACTTTGGAAGACTTAAATTTCATATAGGCTATTAAATAGAGTTTTAATGATTTAAATTTGGAATGAAAGACAGAGAAATGGAGAGGGGGTTAAAGGGGGAAGATCCACCCTCACATAGAAGACACAATTGCATCAAAATATCAATCTATAGTTGTTTTTTTTTATATACCTTAATAATATATTTACATTCTTTCTAATACTATTCAAAATAAAATAGAAAAAAAATGAACAATAAGTTAGTCAATGATACAAATTGTTGTATACAATAAGTAATGTGAGGTAATATTAATCATTATTCATTTGACCCATTGATATTGAACAATAGATTTATAATTTGCTAAAAATATAAATTATATATTTTAAAGAAATTCTAGGTTTTTTTTCAAAAGAAATATAAAATTATAAAAATTTCTATTAAAAATAATATGTGACAATGGACAATTATATAATTATAATAGCTAGTTATTAGTTACTATAATCATGAGGCCTAGAATTATTTGTGGTATTTTCTTGGGTTGTCCTTAAGCATCATATGGAGAATTTGATTTTTGAGATGATGTGTATGCAACACATTTCGCACCCTGCCTTCTTTTTCCCATCCCTTTCTTTAGGTGTATACACAGATCAAATAAAATGAATCAATGTATGTCTCATTTCACATCTCTAACCCTAATTTACTTTAACTTGTCAGATTGGAAAGTTTGAACATAGGAAAATGGACAGGAAAGGCTAAGGTATTTGGCACTTTATTAGGGATTGGTGGTGCCATGATCCTTACCTTTTATAAGGGCAAAGAGATCCATATCTGGTCAACGCATTTCAGTTTGACCAGACACGTGGCACCGCACCAGCTCTCCTCTAATCAATTCTTGGGCTGTGCTTTGGCTTTTGGCACTTGTGTCTCCTATTCCCTATGGTTGATCATTCAGGTTTAATCTTTATAGTTTATATAGTTAATAGTTAATTTGCTTGAAAAATTTAATAACTTAATATTCAATTCTATGGATTTTAATTAATTAAATTAATTTGTGCTATAATATGTAATTATATATTTATAGACAAGGATGAGTGAGAAGTTTGGTTGGCATTATACAAGTGCAGCTTTGATGGCAGTAATGGCTTCTATTCAGTCTGCCATATTTGCACTCTTCACCCAAACACATTGGAACAAATGGTACCTTGGTTTCAACATCAAGCTTCTCACTGTGCTCTCTGCGGTATACATCATTTTCCCTCCATTAATATAATATATATACACTGTAACACTGTTAAATCATTTTAGTTTTGCTCAAATTCTCATTTTGGTCCCTAACGTTTGCCCTCAATTCTACTTTGGTCCCTAACATTAATGTTTTCCGAGTTTGAATGTAACGGAATCGGAGATATGAGTTAGTCTTGACGAGTTCTTTCTCTGTCCAATTGGAACCATTGACAAACGAGGTTAAATAGTATTCTGAAAATGAGTTTGGTTAAAATATCAATATCAACTTTATCGGAATACTATTTGATCTTGTTTGTTAGAGGATCCAACTAGATTGAGAAATGACTTATCAAGAGTAATTTATAACTCCAATTTTATCTTATTCAAACTTGAAATAAGAGAGACATATATGACCAACTTCATGAAATAAGAGGTTCACTTTCAAGCTTGATTCGACTTGATTTGATCTCATTAATTTGTCGACCACCTCAATTGGTTAAATATAGAATTCATCAAATATAACTTATATATATATAGCTCCAGTTTCATTGCATTCGGACTTGAAACGAGAGAAATATAACCACATTCAATAGTTAAGAACCAAAACAAAACTTTTTCAAAAATATTAATAATCAAAGCAGAGCAAAAAAAATATTAGGGACGAAAAGAGAATTTAGAGTAAACATTAAGGACTAAAATGAGATTTTGGCCTTTCATTTTTTAATAATTTTAAGGCTAAAGTGCACTTTTGGTCCCATAACTTTGGCAAAGG
>QANZ01005827.1:5016-27226 GCA_003254925.1 Chamaecrista fasciculata
CTCTTTTTCTTTATCTTCATTCATTTTAGTCCCAAATCCTCAAAATAAAATTGTAAAGTGTCCCAAAACTCTTTTAAAAATTTCAATTTAGTTCTTAAAAATATTAAAAACTCTAAACCCTAAAACCATAAACTCCAAAATCCCTAAAACTTAATTTTTTTTTTAAATACATTACTAGTCCTGTCCATTTTTTTTGAATCAATGGGATGGATTCTCAAAAAACCCAAATTTAAATCAGTATAGGTAAACCACTCAATATCACTGAGAGATGCAGAGTTCATTCAGTGGGCGGTTTTGCAATATCAGATAGCGGTTTTGTTTTTTAACAATACCGGAGTTCAGCTTCAAAAACCAGACAAATCCAGACTTCTTCTTCTTCGATCTACTCCGTCACGTCTCCGATCAATAACCAGATTTCGGCTTCGAAAACCAGAAACCGGACTTCGTCTTCGAGTGGACTCTGGCGGAAATCGGGTCTCGAGAATCCGCACTCGGCGTCGCTGGTGCTGCTTCCGGCGGCATCTCCGGCGCCGGCGAGAAGGCCGTCGTTCTGGAAACTACCGGAGGCGCTTCCGATGTTGTGAGAGGTGGGTTCGGTGAGGTAACTGTCGAGATGGTCAGAGTAGGCGATTGGGGAAGAAGACGAAGATGGATGCATGAATGTTGTTAGGACGTCTTGAATTTGTTGAATGTTTTGATTGATGCTCGATTCGTAGTATGAATGTGGCCCCATACATATACATATACCAGTATTCAATGTAAGATGTTGATTTTGTGGCCGACAGTGTTATTGATTTGTGGGGGTTGATTATGGAAAAATTGGGGGATTTTAATTTGTTTGTAGTGTAATTGAATAAAAATTTCACCTTCTAATAGTTAATATGGAGATTGTTTTGATAAATCATAGATGCTCATTTGTCTTTTAAGGTTCTAAGGACTATTTTGATAAAGATCATAAACTTTTGGGATTAAAGTGTAATTAAATCAAGACCTGTTCAAAAGAAATCTTATGAAAAGGAGAAAATTTTGTAATATTAGAATTCTAAAGACCCTTTTATAATTAATTTCAACTCAACAGTAAAATTACATAATATACTCTTTAGTTTCTATTTTCTTTATGTTTTGATCCCTTTTAGTAAAGGGAAAGGACTTAAACGCATAAGAGAAGACTTGTTGGGAGGTTTTTGACATTTTAACGTGGTCACAATCACATTTGCCGTTAAATCCTAACGGAAATAAAGCACAGGAGACCAATTCGCTAACGGAGCAAACCACGGGGCACCAAACTGCAAAAATTTTTCTTTCAGGGTACCAAAGTGGAATCGCCCCTAACCATAGGGTATCAAACTGCAATTTACCCAAAAAAAAAGGGGGTTTGAAGATTAAAAAAAAACTTATGTTTTAGAGGATTTAGGACTTTAGGTTTTAGGGTTAGGGGTTTAGGGTTTAGGGTTTTAGGGTTTATGGTTTGGGGTTTAGGTTTTAGGATTTTTAATACTTTTAAGGATTAAATTGGAATGTTTGGAAGAGTTTTAGGACACTTTACAATTTTAATTTTAGGATTTGGGACTAAAATGAATGAAGATGAGAAAAAAGAGGGGGAATTGAGAATACTATAAATAAAGATGGATCAAGGGCCTAATTGTGACTTTTTTTTAGAGTTTAGGGTTTGAAGTTTTAGATTTTGGGTTTTAGGATTTGGGGTTTTAGAGTTTAGGGTTTTAAATATTTTTAAGGACTAAATTGGAATGTCTGGAAAAGTTTTGGGACACTTTATAATTTTATTTTGAGGATTTGGGACTAAAATGAATGAAAATGATGAAAAAGAGGGGGAATTGAGAATAATGGAATAAAAATGGGTCAGGGACCTATAAGTACAATGAGGAAATGCTGATGTGTCGCTATTTTATGACGTGACAGCTCTTTTTTTTTAAAAAAAAAAACATAACGGGTGCTGACGTGGCCATAACGGGACACGTCAGCGCATAACGAGACACATCAGCGTCCGTTATGGCCACGTCAGCATTTTTGTAACGCCAATATGACGGAGGGACCAATTAGTGCAGCGTTTGCAAAATTCGGGGACCTGCTAGTACAATGGGTAAAATTCAGGGACCTATCTGTCAGCGAGTGCATAAATCAGGGACCGAAAAGTTATTTTACTCATAATCGGTTTTGGTCGGTTTTGGTTGGATCGGATCGGTTGGGTTTGGATTGGTTTGGATCTGAACACCCCTATATATCATATTCATTTTGTCTCAATGTGATGATTCTTAGATGTTGATGATTGTGTGTTTATCTTAGTTTATGATTGTTAATTATTAATTGAACTAACTCTCTATGAATCAACTTTGCTAAATTAGATTGTGGATTAATTGATTAGGTTGATTAGTTGCTTGTTTAAGAACTAGTTAATTGATTAATGAATCCATTTATGAGTTCTCATGGCAATTACAATTTAGTCCCTAGAATGAGTTTCCTGATATCTTTTGGTGTGCAATGATAGCCGTTAGTCCAATATTCCGAGTGTTTTTCCATCTTTTATCACACTTTTCATATTTTTATTTTGTATGCGTTTTAGTCCCCCGAGTCTTTATTTCTTTCTTGTTTTAATTCAAATCACTTCCTAAAGCCAATTTTGATAAAGTTTAGTGTTTAGTTTATTATTGTTTTGTTCTTTTACGACTTTTTGGAACCACTCTCACTCCATATACGCGGAGTCTTTGAGAGAATACGACCCAGCAAGTCCATTATATTTCATTTATAGCCGATCTTTTTGGTATGCATCGCGACGTGTGCGCAACCAAGTATCCACTAACTTAAATAAATAAATGAAATTATTATTTATTTATATTATAAATTTCTTTTTTAAAATAAAAAAAATAAATATGAAATAGCTTAAAAATGTTTGCATAAAAAATATATATAAATATAATTAACTAAATTTAAATAACTATATATAAAATATTAAATTGAATGTAAAATATAAAATTAAATAAGTAATAGGATCTCGGCTACTCTAACTATCCGTTCATTTCGGACGGATATAGAATATCCGAGGGCAATATTCATATTCATCCAATATTTGAAGAATATTTTATTTTCACTACCCGTACCCTATCCAATATTTGGTATCTGACGGATACCGAATAGTTTTTTCGGACGGATATAGACAGGTACTCTAATGATAAAAAAAAAAAAATTGTCTTCCCTACACATATAGTTTTAATCTCGATCGCTGCATTTAGACTTGAAATGAGACATATATGACCAACTTCATTTGTTTAATTTGACCGTAAAACGAGTTACTCACTATCGGAAGTTTATTTGACCTCATTCATTGACAGTTCCAAAATACTTGTCAAACGATACCCGTTGTTCTGAATTCGTCGCTTTCAAACTTGAAACGAGGTATATATATATATATATAATCACATTCAATATTTTTGGAACCAATTTAAGAAATTATAAAAACATGTAGTAAGCCTATCCGAAACAAATGAAACATAATAAAAAAATTTGGAATCTATCCATACATAAGGAAATAAGGGACCAATTTGATGTTTTGGCCTATATTGGCAAAACGAATGCTAATTAAGAAGCATTGTAATTGTTCGACACTACTTGAACTATAACTTTGACCACAAAGTATAAACACCATTACAATTTACAAACCATAACTTTGACACATTCCAACACGCACAGGAAATCACAGCTCATCGCGATTAATTCCATTTTTAAGCTGAAACAATTGTTTGAAATTTAAAGGGTAAACAATCTCGTTATCTCCATACCACATGAGTCTGGCATAGTATTGAGCAGCAGCTTCTGTGGGATGAACATAATCAAAATACACAAATTCATTAACATTCTTACATAATTCATACACCTTTATCCCTCTTTTCCCTCCACAGCTATTATCTCCTCTATACGCCCCTCCTCCACAGCATGCCACATTCCCTTCTTTGAAACCTTCTCAACAAAAACCAAACAACAAGAATCACAACTTTAATTACTAAATATATACACAGACATAAATACACTAAATAAAGTATCAGGTATGTAATGATCAATATCATATATATATATATATGTATCATTCTATATAGGTCAAAGTGTAAATTTGGTCTCATATTTTTTCTTTAATTCCCAATTTAATTCTATATATATATTTTTTTACTTTTGGTCAAGTTGGAGAATAAGTCCTATATCTTTTTGCAAAAGGGTTCTATCATTAGTTCCACTTAAGCTTGACCTAAAGATATGAGACCAATTCTACACCTGACCCAAAGATATGAGACCAAATCTCTAATAAAAAAAAGATATGAGACTAAATTTGGACCTTACCCAAAGAAATGGGACAAAAGATGCAACAAAAAAAAGGTATGGGACCAAATTAAAAATTGAGTAAAAAATATGAGACCAAATTTACACTTTAACCTTCTATATATAATCTCTATCTAACAAAAACAAGTTTTAAGAGAGGAAAAGATACGGGCCAAAAATACACTTTCACCAAAAAAAATGTCATATATATATATATATATATATAGAGAGAGAGAGAGAGAGAGAGAGAGAGAGAGAGCATATACCATGTTTTGAAGGATATTCCATGAGTTGAAGGACTGCAGAGTAGAAGTCAAAGAGTGAGTATGTGAATCCTTGGAGTTGTTTCTGCAACTTTTCAAGGGTTTTGTAAAAAGTAGCATTGTGCAAGATAGCAAGTATAGAACTTCCTTCTTTCTGGCACTCACTTATGCTACTTCCGTCAATTCTCCTTATGAATGGAAAACAATTCAAAGGAGGCACATTTAAAAACCCAAATCGTCGTCCACCTTCCATATAAATTTCCTGCAATTTAAACATATATAAAAAAAAAAACCTTGATACACAACTAGTTTAAAAATTAGGCAAAAGAGTTGTTGGTGCCCCTAACGTTTGGGGTCATTTTCAGTTATGCCCCCAACGTTTGTTTTAAGTCACTTATACCTCCAACATTTCACATTGCTGTCAATTATACCCTAACCTCAATTTTTTTTTGCCAAAGTCCTATTTGGTCCCTAAATTTTGCTGAAAATTTTGTTTTGGTCCCTCAGCTCAAAGTCCTTCATTCATCATCATCTTCACCGCCACCACCACCACCACCGTCAGCACCACCACCACCACCACCGTCATCAACACCACCACTACCGTCGTCAACAACAACAACCCCGCCAACGCTGTTGCCGAACTTTTCTGGCAACGTTCGTCTTCTCCAGCGAACTTTTCGGTAAGATACAATCATTGAAAAATGACTGACAAGCTGCCGAAAAATTACACAATCGCTGAAAATCATATTTTCGGTCATTTGTTCGCAAAATACAAGCCGCCATTGAACTCAAGAGATCAAAAAACCTTGGATTAGGAGTTTCATAGTCGTCGAGGTTGCCGTGTATCTCGTTGGAGAAGACGAACCTCGCCGCAAAAGCTCGGCGTCGGTGGTGGTGCTGTTGACGATAGTCGTGTTGCAACTGTTGACGGTGGTGGTGGTGGTGGTGAAGATAATGATGAATGAAGGACTTTGAGCTGAGGGACCAAAACAGAACTTTGAGCAAACTTGAGGGACCAAAATAGGACTTTGGCCCCAAAAAAATTGAGGTTAGGGTATAATTGACAACAATGTGAAACGTTGGGGGCATAACTGACAAAAAACAAATGTTGGGGGTATAACTGAAATTGACCCCAAACGTTAGGGGCACCAACAGATCTTTTCCCTAAAAATTATATTGAAGTTGAAATAATTAACGCCAAAATCTCAAAATTGTCCCATATATATGGGGTGGATTTAAAATTGGTCCCTTATGTTTCATTAGTTTCATGTTGGTCTTACATGTTTTTATAATTTCTCAAATTAGTCTCAAAATATTGAGTGTGGTCATATCTATCTTGTTTTGAGTATGGATGTGATGAGTCAAAGCTACATGTTTCTTTTAACGAGTATTTTTTGTGTAGTCAACAAACGAGGTCATCAAATTGAGTTCTGAAAGTGGGTATGTAATTCGTTCACGATCAAACAAGCAAAATTGGTCATCTCTCTCTTGTTTAAAGTTTGAATGTAACTAGTTTGAAACTATGTGTTAACTATTGAAGAATTCTTTCTCTGTCCAGTTGTGATCGTTAGTAAATAAGATCAAATTGCATCTTAAAGGTCAAGTAGGTTTGGACGAATTTGAGAAATTATGAAAATATATAGGACCAATGACCAATTTGTAATTTACCCAAAAATAACCAATTTGGAGATTTTGGCCAATAATTAATGTTTATCTTTGTACCTGAATGACAGTTGTTATGTTTCCAATGACAATATCCACAAATTGATTTGGATGAAGTCGAAGAATTCCAGTGGAATTTGGAAGCAAGTAATAGGTTAAATAGTCATTTGTTCCAACGTTAAATAGGAATACAGCTCTGGAGATCAATTCCTTTGCTTCTACATCTCCAACTTTCTTCTTCAATTGCTCTTTAAATTCTCTGAAATGCCTTGCCTGACTTTTAAGGTCTATCACCTAAATAATGAACTGTAATTAGATATCCCTACTATTATGTATAATTTTCGGACCTTCTAATGTCTCGTATTTAATAATCATATATAACTAAATCTAGTTAATTATATTTATTTAGGTCAAATAGTTGTTTTAATCTTCAAACTATACGGTCAGTTTCATTTTGGTCCTAAAACTTTTTTATAATACTCAAATTTGGATAGCTGAGATAAACCTTTTCTCTCTCATATGTATCATAATAAGCGTATTGACCTAAAGAAAAAGAACATTTTTTACTCTTTGAAAGAAAAAATAACCATCAATTTATCTCTAATTTCTGACTAATTAATTAAGAAGATTTTTCTTTCTTTCTCTGTTAATTAACTTATTATTACACATATGAGAAAGAAATTATACATCCTAACTGTCCAAGTCAAAAATAACGACAGAAACCAAAAGGAATCACATTTTTGGACTAATGGTGAAATAAATATAATGTGAGAGTTTTAGGACCAAAATGGAACAAAAAAAAGTTTAATGACTAAAATGAAATCAACCCTATAGTTTGAGGACTAAAATAACTATTTGACCTATTTATTTATAATATGTAAATAAGAGTAAACATCCAACTTGATCCTTAAAAAAATATATGAATTGACAACTCAATATGAGAAAATGTAATTTACACACTTAAGTCCTTAATTGTAAGACAATACAGTTTAGACTCTAATTAATTAAACCTATATTTTTTAGGGACTAACTTAATTGTAAGGACAAAAGATTAAAATAAATTAATTTAATGACTGTTGGGGATTAAAAAGAATAAACTAAACTTTCAATTATTAAATTGTTAACTCATATATGAAAAAATTAAACTTGATGAGTTCTTTCTTTTCATATATGATTTTCACATATGATTAAATCATTTATAAAAATAAACTAAACTATCATTTATTTCAAACCCAAATGCAATTAAATCAGAGCTACAAATTAAACTTGATAAGTTCTTTCTTTGTCCAGTTGGAGTCAACGGCAAATGAAGTCAAATTAAGCATGAAATCTGGCTCGCAAATGGGTTGCTTGTTTAATGAATTTGATCATATCTCTTTTGTTTCAAGTCTGAATACAACAAAATTAGAGTTACAAGTTACTCGACAAATTTTTTCTTTGTGTAGTTGTGATCGTTGATAAATGAAGTCAAATAGTACTCCAAAAGTTAATATTGATGTTTTGATCAAACTCACTTTCAGACTATTATTTGACCTCTTCTGCCAATGGCCTCAACTGGATAGAAAAATAACTCGTTAAAAGTAACTTGTAGCTCCGATTTCATTGTATTTGAACATGAAAAGAAAGAAATATGACCAACTTCATGAAGCAAGTGGCCCATTTGCGGACCCGATTTTACCTCGTTTGCAGATGACTCTAACTGGACAAAGAAAAAACTCATCAAGTTTAACATGTAGCTCTGATTTAATCTCATTTGGGTTTGAAATGAGAGTTATATGATTATATTTAATAGTTAGGGACCAAAGATGAAACATTTAAAAAAACATTAAGGATCAAAATGTGACAAAAAAATATTAAGGTCCAAACCAGAACTTCAAGTAAACATTAGGAACCAAAATAAATTTTTAATTAAAAATTAGGCAAAAGATCCTTTCATGTCCCTAATGTTTGGGGTAAGTTTCAGTTATGCCCCTAACTAACATTTGTTTTGTGTCAGTTATGCCCCCAGTGTGAAACGTTGGAGTCAATTATACCCTAAAGTTTGACTCTTTAATTGTGTGGACGAAAAATGTTGACGTGTCAATTTGTTTTTGCCTATGTGCCAATTTTTTTTTTAAATTGACCACGTGACACATGACTAGATAAATAAAACATTCCAGCTTTATTTTTTGTTCGCTTTGGCATTACCTACGTGGCTTTACCTTGACGAAACCCAAAAATTATTTTGGGTAAATTACACTTTGGTACCCTGCGGTTTGGCCATATTTCACTTTGGTACCTTGCGGTTTAAAAAGTAGCATTCTGGTACCCTGTGCTTTAATTCCGTTATAAAACTAACATAAATTAATATTTTTGGATTTTAACTAACTTTGGGGGATTTTAATCAATTTTTCCCCAAAAATTAAAAAAACAAAAACTCAAAAAGAAAAATAGAACACGATTTCTTCTTTGCAACCTTAGAACATAGTTTCTTCTTCTTCTTCACTCTGTCGGCGACGGAGGACGAGGCGGGTGACGGAGGGAAGGAGACCTTGTTCTTCTTATTCTATAGTTAGAAACGCAGAGGGCAAACACGCCGGCGGCGGCAGCGGCAACGGCAGAGGAGGCAGGTATGGAGGGAGGGAGATGGAGATGGGACAGTAGGCAGCGCCGGAAGAAAAAGAAGAAGAAGTTCCTTCTTCTATTGTCGGAGACGATTTTAAAGAAGAAATCGTGTTCTATTTTTTTTTTTTGAGTTTTTTTTTGGGGAAAAATTGATTAAAATCCCCCAAAGTTAGTTAAAATTATGAAATAACCCCAATAATGTTAATTTATGTTAGTTTTATAACGGAATTAAAGCACAGGGTATCAGAATGCTACATTTTAAAACACAAGGTATCAAAGTGAAATGTGGCCAAACCACAGGGTACTATATAAAGTGTAATTTACCAAAAATATTTTTTGAGTTTTGTCAAGGTAAAGCTACGTGGGTAATGCCAAAGTGAACAAAAAATAAACTGGAATGTTTTATTTATCCAGTCATGTGCCACGTGGTCAATTCAGAAAAAAAAAATTGGCACATAGGCAANAAACTGGTATAAACATAGTTAGTGGATCCTGGAAGGAATCACAGAGTTAGCTTTTAGTTCTAATTGCGATTTAGTCCCAAAAATTTTTATTTTCTTCCGCTGCGCTCCCTCTGTGATTTCCCAACATGTCCCTGCTGTCATGGTCCTTCGTCACCCTTCACAAGATTTGGGAATCAAGGAATAATTTGTATTAGCGAGGCAAAGCGGTTCATCCTATGCAGCTCATTCAATCAATACAAGGAGCGTTTTCACTTTACAGCAACTCCATCTCCGTTAAGAATTCGAGCCTACAAAACAATCAGCTCGCTCACCGTCACAAATCTTCTGATGTCAGCCTTTCCCGTTCGCTGCTTGTTTCGTTTTCTTTCACTGTGTTTTTCTCTTCCGAGGATCGAGACAACAGCAGATTCATCACAACAGTTTTGTGCCAAGGCGAAAAATGCCTTTTTGTTGCAGGAAAACGAACCACCAAATCTTTGCCTAAAGCAGCAGAGATCCTTCATATGTGCAGAGAGACAGTGATCAAATTGCAGGATCATTTATCTGGGAGAGTCGCTCTTGCCTTCTCCCATAAACATTTGGCACACAATTTCAATCATGGTGGCACTACAGTCAACGAAAGCATGCTCATTACGGACATTAAAAACCTTCTTTCCCATATCGACTTGAAGGTTTACCACGCCCCGGCGGCGCTTTCCAAGGAGCTTTTTAGTTGGCTTCCGAATCCTTATTTTATTAGAGATAGATTCTATGTAATATTTTCTGAACTCCTTTTGTAATTGTTTCTTGTTGTATCAAACTACACAAAGCATATTAGTAAAACTAGATCTCAAATGGCATAATAAACGGGAGAGATTAAAGTGGTGAGGGGTTGCGTGGAAACGGTAGTTGTTCTGACGGCGGATGTTGATAATGTCTTCTATGAGAACTTCATGCTTGAAGCCCACATTCTTGAAATTGCTACCAGTGATGAGACCTTTTTGTGAGAATATCAGAGCTTCCTTAACACCTAGGTGTTGAAGTTGAAGAAGACCCTTTCGAATACCGATGAGGTCAGTGACAATGAGATCTTCAGTTGTGGTATTCTGGTGAGGGAAGGCAAGATTTAATTGTAGGATTATATTTTTTTCTACAAATATCTATACTGTATTATATGCTTGTGATGTTTGTCCATGTTTTAAAAAATGTATAATATACTAAATAAAATTTAATATTTGTATAAAATATATAATTAATATTATTTTTTTTCTGAAAATTGTTTTTTTTGGCTAAATTGCATATAAACCCCTTGAGTTTTAGGGTAGAAGCATAAAACACCCCTGAATTTTAAAATTGTGCAAACATGACCCTTAAGTTTTTAATTATGTGTATTTAGTACCCTTCTGTTAATTTCTTGTTAAATTTCACTGTTAAGTGCCACATCAGCATCGGTATTAAGGTAATTTCACCTAAATCTACAAATCTACCCATTTTTTTTCCCTCGACTTGAAAAATATCTACCCAAGTAGTTAACCATAGAACCCATGGTAATTTCATCTTCCATTAGGCATATAATCGTAAACAAGCATAAGCTCGTTGCCTTTTCTACACTCTTCAATATTCCCAATCTGTGCCGCCAATATTATGATTCCCACTCTTTAATATCGTCCTCTTGCTCTCTCAATTTCTTGTTTCGCCACCATAAGTAATACACAGAACCGCTCTTCATTCGTACAGGCACGAATCCTCCCATTTGCCAATTGGGTTCAATGGTTAAGCAATAGATTTTTTTCAGTCCAGAAAAAAAATTAGGTAGATTTTTAGAATTGGGTGACATTACCTTAATACTCATGTTGATGTGGCGCTTAACAGTAAAATTTAACAAAAGGGTATTAATTACACATAATTAAACACTCAAAGGTTCTGTTTGCAAAATTTTTAAACTCATGGTTGTTTTGTGCACCTACCCTAAAACTCAGCTTGTGTATGTGCAATTTAGCCTTTTTTTATTTTTTATTTTTTTTACCCTGTATCTATTCACTATTAAAAGCAATAAGCTAAAACATTTAGATTTAACAATTTTAATAAATAAAGAGTACTTTAATAATTTTTTATAATTTTTTGAAAAGATTATTTTAATTTATCATTTTAAAAACTTTAATTTGATATATATATATATATATATATATATTGGATGGATAGCAACTTAAGTTAAATAGATTCTATTGACCTTCTTAAATTAAAGAATCAAATATGAAACTAATACACCTTAAAGTTCATAAAATAGGAAGTAAAGATAATTTTTTGAGGTCCTTATACTCCTTATGCCTAGCATTTGCAAATCCTCCATATATAAGCTTTGAACCCAAATACATTACCAACAATGGAAGTAAATATATTAGTAATAAAACCTTCTTCAAAAAAGCAAATAAAATGATTTTCTTTTCCAACATGTGGCGGCATCTATTTTTTAAGGAGGTATCCAAATTAATATTATCAATTTACAATAATTTACAGTTGGTTTGGTTGGACCAATAAAATGAAGCATCTGTATCCATATGAAAATCTTGGTTCAAATTTCAAACCCTTTGATATTGGGTGAAAGATTATACTGGGTAAAAGGTGCTTCTTGTTCTCATTCATTTTTTTATACCTCTTTCTTCATACTAACTTTATATTTTTTTAATCTTTAAATTTATAATAAATTATTTTTTTTCTTATATTTGACTTAAGAATCAAATTGTCGATGATTATAATATTTCGTATATTTTGATTATTAAAAAATTGATTGTTTAATTCGATACAAATATAAATGGTCAACTTTAGTAAGGAGATAGTGAACCAGCGGCCCAATATTAAAGATAAGGATTCATTCAAAACTTTGATCATATATTCTAACATTTTCTCTACTCCTCATTGTAAAAAATTTCAAACACTAACATCTATTTATTTCATTGCCAACTTTAATACAGAAAATAAACATATATTTAGGATTATATTGAGAATAAAACTAAGCTCTTGATGCGACATTTTCATCTAGCTAGGCAATTGAACTATAAATTCTATGGAGTGATTCTCATGGTCTTCTCCACCCATAATACAATATTCTTTTCTGGTAATCCCATCATAGATATACTGTTGTGAGTATAGCGCCATATCGTCTTCGGGTTGAAATGCTAATAATCATGACCTCGACGTACAAATAGTGAAATTCACGCAAGTGATGATCAATTATGTCGATGGTTCATGCTATCTGTGTGAATATATCAAACAATATTTCATTTAGTATATATGCATAATGCAAAATAATAATAATAAAGAAAAAACAAAATTAATAATAATGGAAAAGTTGTAACGTAGCATATTCATTTTGTATGTGTAATTTTGTGCATATACGTACTAGCTTCTTGTTCTCTAGAGACTAGAGAACAAGTATGAGATGTTTCTATTGTTGGGGATGTGAGTAAAATTTTGATGAGATCTTTCATCAAGATTGTTGTATACTTGTATTTATGAAACTTTGATAATAGTGTTATATACACCAATGGTATACTCTGAGTGCATTTTATCGCTTCCTTTCTGCAACATAACAATGTAAATTAAGAAAACATGTGAGAACTCTTTTTAATTTTGTTTTGATACATGTAATGATGACTTTAAGAAAAAAAATAGATTTAAATTTTCCATTCAAACAAAATAAAAAGCCTAAAATTCTCAAATTTATGATAAGAAGATAACTTACCGAAAACCAACATACACACAAAGCAAGTGAGGGAGTATTTGTTTCATCATCTTAATAATAAGAAGCATAAAACTTTGAAGATGTTAAGCTGGAGACCTACATTCTTTAAAACCAACAATTGATAATTTCTCTTTTGTACATGTACCATATATTTATAGGAACAAAGAAAATGGTACATTATAATTATTTTAACAGGTGATATTACGTGAAAGAGTTTCAATAAAAAGCAAGAATCATGTGTGATAGATCAAACAAAAGAATAAAGTAAAAAACAATATTAACGTGATATAGATTACAAAATGAGTCGCATCAAGCTTTTTAGAAAAGAAAGGAAAACAAGAGTAGCGTGAGATTAAACACGTACGAATAACGTGAGGTTTAACAAAAAAAAATGTGATATAGAGCCCACGAGAATATCATTAGATATAGAACACATAACAATGACGTGATATAGATCTGACAAAAAAAAAAAAAAAGAAATCAAGGCTAATGTGAAGTAGAACACGCTTTAGCAATAATCATTTTATTTTTAAGGGTGCTTCTATGAAAAATTATAATTTACTTGTATACTCTAGCTTCTCAGTAATTGACATGTTAATGGTTTTTTGGCAAAACACCCTTTCGTGCCCTTAATGTTTGCGGTGATTTTCAGTTATGCCCCTAACGTTTCATTTGTGTTAGTTGTGTCCCCAATGTGAAACGTTAGTTTCAATTATGCCCCCAATTTCAATCATCCACAAAAAAAACACCATTTTCGCACGATTTGAGCTCGTTTTTTATCAGATTTCATATGAGTTTTAATTTTCGGACATCACAAACTTGATTCCTTGGATCAATTTCAAAGATTAAGCTCAAAATAGTCCCAAATTCGAAGAAAATCGGACTCGATGAACCCCAAAAAGGACCAAAACAAAATGCAGCAAAATGAAGCATTTTTCTCAAAATTTCCATGTGCAAAATGATCCTTAGGAGCCGAAAATGAGTACCCATAAACTCATTTATCAAAACAAACTGAAATGAACACGGATCGAAGTTCAAAAGTTCTGAAAAACGGTACATTAACGAGGGTGGGGGCATAATTAAAATTAACGTTTCACATTGGGCCACAACTGACACAAATGAAACGTTAGGGGCATAACTGAAAATCAACGCAAATGTTAGGGGCACAAAAGTGTGTTTTGCCTTGTTTTTTTTTTCTAAACAAAGTATATTAGTAATTTGGTCCTTGGGTTTTATACGCATTATTGATTTGGTCATTAGATTATCATTAATGTACGTATGATTTTCTCTAATCTTCAAAATATCGTGACATGTTGCATTTAGGCAACATTTCGAAATACAATTATGTTTTCTTGCACTAAATGGAGGGTATATATATATATATATATATGTTTGTGTAATGTCTTTCAGTTAAAATAAAAGAAAGAAAAAGGTTATAATCTTTCTGAATTTAGATCTTTTAAAATAGTTTTTTTTTGTAGAGTTTGTACAATTCTTTTAAAATAAAAAAGTAGAGTGATAAAATAGGGTATGTTTGATTCTGCTCCCTATAAACAATTTTTTACTTTTTAAAACAAAAAAATAAAATGTGTTTGATAGCATTGTTCTCTTAAATAGTTTTTTTTTTAAATGAAAACCAAATTATTGTTCTGAAGTTTAAAAAACAAAAAACAACTCCAACCTCTTCTCATTTGTGTTTTTTGTTTTAATCTAAACAGAAAACAAACTATAGCATGTGTACATAAGAATAATGTAGAATGCACTATTAACGTGATATAGATCACAAAAGAATTACACGAGCAACAAAATAATGCATAAACTAATCTTAGACTATTCCCTATCGTGTTCTAGATATTGTAAATATTTTATGCTTTTCACGAGATCCAAAAGTTCTTTGAGCAAAGTCCGAATGGCGGTTACTTCACGTAGCATAGACGGACTTGGTGCTATGCCACTCTGTGTGGATGAAGTACTCGCGGAATCGTCATCAGTGTCAGTTCGTGGTTTCTTACTCGATTGAGTGTTGATACTGGCCACTAGTCGTACTGGAATATGAACTTCTTGCGGCGATGGTGGTATAAAGCGTGTCCCATGAAGTGGCACGACTTCCCTAAGTTGCAAGATGCAAGCATCGGGGATTGGTTCATCTCCCTCTAGCCATGGTATATTTGCTCGGGCAGCCAAGTAGAATATAGTGCGAGGGAAGTAGAGCTCAGTGAGCCTCCCCCTTCCAAGGCACAACCTTAGCTGCTCGTGGATGAGTTTTCCGAAATCCACCGGGTAACATTGGAGGATACAATAGGCCAAGACAGCTCGGTCCATTGACATACGTCCGTTAGGCGGGCTTGGGATAAATCTAGAATCTATGATCCTATGAAGTAGTATGACCGCAGGGGTTGAGTGGATTGTTTTCTATGACCTAAGACGATAATTAAATAAAGCGATAAATGTTTTTGTGTTTTTGATTTAAAGGATTGAATTGAAAGAAATAATAATACGAACAGATTAACCAAATTGAGAAAACCCCCGACAGAGCAATTGGATCAAGCAATCATCACTAATAAAGATAAATGGAGTATTCCCACACAAATCATCCTAAGATAGTCACTAATAACTTAATGACCTAGATTGACAACCCTATCATGCAAACACCTTAAACAAGATAAATCCACAACAAGTATTGAAAACCTCATTCAATTGATGATAAACGAAGATCAAGAAACATAATCTTTATAACAATAAACATTGTCAAAGCTATACATCTATAATTATAACCAAACTAGTGTAAACTCAAGGGTTACAATCAAGATATAATCAACAATAAAACCAAGTTCCTAATCAAGAATCAGAATACCAAAAAGTTCTCAGGTTCAACTAGAATTCAAGAACAATAAAGTAAATCCTAATTCTAGTGTGAGAAAAACTCCCTAATGATGAAACCCTAGTTCAAGCTTTGCTCCAATGCTCCTCCGGGTATGAGTGTTTAGCCGCTCATGGTTGACAGATGAATAACTTCAGAATCTGCTACCATGATCTCAAGAAAAGCTTCACACGATAAACCGAATTGCTAACCGGGATACGGAATGTGTAAAACTCTCTCTCAAGTAGTGTGTAGCCTCTCTCTGACCTCTAGACCCTCTACATATGCTATTTTCGGCGCTTCCCCAAAGAAATTTAGGTCTGAATCATCCAAATCGGGCTTGGGCCTGTTTAATTAAGAATTTTCGCGAACCCGCCGCGGACCCGCCTCGGCTATACGTGGCGGCGATTCCGGCGACGGTTTTTCCAGCAACTTTAGTTCGTTTTCAGTTTGGTCCCTGACTCGTCTCCAAACATCCTTGAGCCTTCCTCGAAGTAATTCAGCACTTTGGACTTCATTAAAACCTATCAAGAACATTGATAAACTAAGTGAATTCTCAGGATAAAGAATATCAATCAAGTAATAAAGATTAAACCCGAGAAAACCACTCAATTAATCACAAAATAGTCCAAATAATCATCAAACCTCAAGACATCATATTTCATCATAAAAGGACATAAAGGCATGCAAATGAATCCCAAATGAATATAAAATGCCCTAAAATGTCTCTAAAATATATGATGAAATATGGTCAGATCAATGGTGGAGAATGAAGTGAGTACCCTTTGGTCATTTTCAGCAGGATAAGAGCCATCGAGGTATCGATAGATATGATTCCCAAGGGATGCTATGTGTGTTCGATATCTTTGGAAAGAACAATCGGGTACCGATTGACCACCAAAGACAAAATTGATTACACTAGGAGAGCAATCCACATAGGTCCCTCTGAGATAAACTCTATCGAGGTGAGCAATATCGACATGGGAGTAAAATTCCCCTACCTTATTGAGACTGCCCTTGATAGTTGGTTCAAAGAATCCTCGAATTTTCCTCTTGCGAATGGCTAGGTTGAGTTCTTTGATCGCGGGATCGCAGTTATTTATCCCCTTTTCAGCGTGAACGGGAAGATGACAGACAAAGTTATCATGATAACTCTTTGCTCAGATGCTCTTGAATTTGGCTATATCTACAGATCAATAATTATAATTAATATTATAATTATCGGGAATCTAGAAAACTCTACGAAAAACAATCTAGACACTACAAACTCATCTCGAATCACTCAAAAACTCGATTGATCAAACAAAATTATAATTTGGGGTTGCGCCGTCAGGTTGCGCCGCCGACTCAGATGCCGGCGAAAAATATTTTTTCGACTTTTTCAAAAAGTTCAACAGCAAGGCCTCAAATTATTCTTTTGTCGACAGAAAGAAGTTCTAAAGTCGATTTTGAGAAAAGATCCTATCCTAAAAGTTCCTAGCGAATTCACGAAAAATCGGATAGACTTACTTTGGATTTGAGAGGAAACTTGAAAGAGAAGGATTTGAGCTCTCAAGAAAGTGTTCTAGGACCTTTGGAAGTTTAGAGAAGTGAGTATGAGAGTTGTGAGAAGCCTAGGAGCTCTCAAGATATTCCTAATATATTCGTCAAATCCGCGCGATTTAAATATAATCTTAAATCAGATTTGATAGAGTTTAATCGCGATTAAACCCCTCAAATAATTTGACGTTGGGCCGCCAGGTGCGCCGCCAGGGCAGGTGCCGGCGCAAAAACAAAAATTAAAAATTTTTATTTTTGTCACTTGGCTGCCAGACTCTAACTAAAAATTTAAAAACTTAAAAATACGAATACTAAGAGTGAAAATGCTAGAATTTGTCTAATACAAATTCTAGAGTCCTAAACTACGAATTAGGGTTGGGATAACCCTCTTCTACCCCCACACTTACGCGGAAACCGTGTAAGTGGGAAAAAGGCATCGCAGAACATCTTCAGGGTGGCCTGAAGGTTTCGTGGCGGATCTTCACGAGGTATCCACCTATTCTTCGCTTGGCAGAGATCCTTTGTCCACATCGGTTGCCATCCTCGTCATTGAAGAGTGTGGCTCGGATAGGGTTTCGCACTACCTTTCTATTTTTAAGGTTTTTAAGTTTTATGCGTGGTCGATACCTAGTTTTCTTATTTATCCTAAACCTACGTGTCTTATGAAATTTAGTCCTATAGTAGTAATCTCGCATGACAAGATGATAAAGTGCATGTTTGTTTGCGAGCGTACCTTTTTTCGTGATCCCTGCATCATCAACGAATGATCCAATGGGTTGATCCATGTCTTTGATTGTTATTCCTTTTTGCTTTGGATCGAGCACCTTGCCTATGCCTATGAAGTCCACATGAATCCTTTCGGTTGCGTTCTTGCACACGGCATCTACATTATGGAACCATTCTTCATTACTTAGGCATTCAGCACCTATTCCTAAGTTTTTGCATGAGCACATGGAGAGCGAGATTCTTGGCCTTTTTGTTGCTCTTATTTCATTGTCTGCAAAATTAGAAACACTATAGCATGGGGCTATAGTTGGGTTAGTCTTACGCACAGGCTGCCACACAGCCTTGTGCTTGGAAATATTTTCTCTAAGTGCTGGTTTCTCTTTTACTTTGGATGTTACGAGGTCTTCCTCCTCTTCCTTGAAAAGTGAACTAATGTTCATGTCTCCAAGGTCTGTTTCAGGTATATGCAAGTCAGGGTCAAGAGGTTCTAAGTTTAAAAGAGTTTGAAATTCAAGTTCCTCCTTCTTAGGCCTTTCTCCTAGGGTTTTGTTGGATGTACAAATACTTCGTGTTTCCAACACGGAGTGTTCATCGGATTTCTCCGCCTCGTACATCGTGAGTGTGATGTTTTGATGTCCATTATCCATTGTGATCTTTCCATCCTTCATACTAATATTGACATTAGCGGTCTGTAGGAAAGGTCTGTCTAAAATTATAGTGTAATCGATAGCTCTATTGCCACCGGTGTCTAGGACATAAAAGTCAGCGGGAAAGATTAGACCTTTAACCTTGACTAAGACATCTTCTACTATTCCTAGGGGACGTCTGCTGGTTTTTTCGGCTAATTGCAGAATCAAGCCTGTGTCCTTGAGTCCATCCATATTCAAAGAATCATAGACTGACTTGGGCATAACATTGATAGCTGCTCCTAAGTCCAACAATGCTCCATTGACTACGACTTTTCCTATCATGCAAGGGATGGTGAATGAGCCAGGATCCTTGCGTTTTATAGGTATCTTAGGGTTTAAAAGGGCTGAAATAGTAGGGCTTAGTTGAAGTTTCTTTTGAGATGTTTTCTTTTTCTCAACTAAGTCTTTAAATACCTTAGTGTATTTAGGGACTTTCCTAACCAAATCTAATAAGGGTGGATTGACTTTTAGTTTTCCTAATAAGTCTTCTAGTTCCTTATCATTTTTATCCTCTAGTTGTTCCTTAGTCATTACATGAGAGCTTGGAAATGGCAGGTTTTCTACCTTAGTTTCTACCTTAGTTTCTTTCTTAGTTCCAATTCATTCACAACAGGAGTTTCTTCCTTTTCCTCCTTATAGTTAAAACCAAAGAAGAATTGGGCATACCTAGGGTGTTTTTCTATTATAGCCTTAAAGTTTTCTCCACCTTTGATCTCTATCAATATTTCTCCAGGCTCAGGCTCTTCTAGGGGTTGCACTAAGGTCTCTTGAGCAGGATTTTCTATAGGTTCGGTTTCTCTAGCGGTAATGGCATGAACTGCCTTAGAACTACTAGGGGCACTAATGTTGTTTACTTTAACATCGGCTGCTCGAACAAAAGCTTGTTCAAGATTATTGTGCTTCTTTTTTTACTTCTTCCAGTGGTGGTCCTTCTTTTGGTTGCTCTAACCTAGGATCCTTAGGTCCTTCTAATTCTTTTCTGGATCAGAGGGTTACTGGCTTAAGACATTTAGGGTTAATTACTGTGTTGGATGGCATTTCTCCTTTCATTTGTGTCAGTTGTGTGGTGACGGAGTTTGTATGTTCTTTTACCTAGTCTCCCAATCTTTCAACTTTTGCCTCAAGATTGTCTTGTCTCTCCTCCATTTTAGCCATCTTATTTTCTTATGTGCTTCAAGTATTGGAATTTTCCCATCCATAGTACTGGCGGGTGTTCCATCCATGATTATTCTCATAGGGGTTTCCTCTTTGATAATCAATGATTGAAATTTCTTCCTCATTGTGGCTCATGATTGCATTACAGACTTTATAGTCAATTTTATTGTTTCGTTCAGCTTCTAATTCTTCTATCCTTTTAGTCATTTGTTCCATTCTTTTCATCATGGCTTGTAGCAATGATTTTTTAGTATCATCTTCGTCAACCCTCCTCCGATTGTTTTTCCTAATAGCAACCTCTTTAATCAAATTCCAAGCTTCCTCGACATCTAGGTTGTTGATGGATCCATTAGCTGACGCGTCCAAATGGTCAGCATCGCCTGGGAGAAGTCCATTACAGAAGTAAATGACCAGATTCTCTTCGCTAAACTGATGGTTCGAGCATCTGTATAGAAAGTCTTGGAATCTGTTCAAGTAATCTATTAATGATTCCTTCTTTTGTTGCTCTACTGTTGATATCTCCTTCCTCGCGAGCAAAGCTTTTGATTCAGGAAAATATTTGTCCAAGAAGGAGCTTCTTAAATTTTCCCAAGATGCATAAGCATTTTTCTCATAGGTTGCCAAGAGATTATACCACTCTAAGGCCTTCCCTTCGAGTGATAGATGGAATATCTTCCACATGGCTTCCTCTACTTGGGTTCCTACGGGTTTCATAGTTTGGCAATGGTTGTATAATCCATTTAGATGACGATAGGGATTTTCATCATCTGAACCATGATATTTAGGTATTCTCTTATATAATGGTCCCTTAATTTCAAAATTAGTTTGAAATTGAGGTAATGCATTATACTTTGCCTCATAATGTGTGTATACTCGGGTGGCGTCTCTAATAGATCTTCTCGGTCTAGGTTGTCCATTATTTAGACCGTGATTTTGGCAAACTTCTTCGCGTTCTTGATTATCTAACCTACAGTTATTGCCTGAGCTTTCCATTTGTCTACTCTTTTATTCTTTTTTATGGATCTTAGTGTTTTATTCAAATCTAGATCTAGGGGAACTAAAGGCTCTATAGGTTTCCTAGGCATCTACTAGAAAAAATAATAATAAAAGAAAATAAAGACTAAATAAAATAAAATTAAATAAAGTTAAAATAGACAAACAAATTAAACAAATAATAAAAGACTCAAAACAAAAACAAGACTAAAATAAAAATAATATTCGACTTAACTAAAAAATAAAGACTCAAAATTCGAAAATAATTAAAAACAAAGACTCAAAAAGAAAAAGACTCAAAAACAAATCACAATTTTCTTAGGAACTCAAGAAAGAGTTCCCCGACAACGGCGCCAAAACTTGACCGGACACCCGTCATAAGGTGTCAAGCGAATCATATTTAATTTATACTCGAGCCTCGCAAGTATAAACTATATTTATTAAAATATAGTATAGATGCTAATCCCAAGGTCGAACTCTCGCGGAACTCAATGTGATGAGGCTAAGAGAATTGTAACGAAGACTATAACTTCTATTCTTGAGGGTTGTCACGATTTAATAAGATCTTAATGAGTCAAAACTGTTGGGAAATCAAAGGCGCAAGAACGCAGCGGAAGCAAAAGGTGAAATTTAAAACTTAAGGCGCCAAGCCCAAGATTTCCCGAACGGATCCGCTAGTTGAATTTAAAACTTGTTAGGATAGTGGTATACCTCACGAGTTCCAATCGATTTGGTTGTACGGGGCGTGTCCTAGAAGTCCGCTCGCAGCGTCCTTCCTCTGCCGGTGATCCACACGAGCAGTTTGTCGGGCACCAAGGTGCTAGCCTTCTGTCCTTTTCCCCAAAAGAACCAGGGACCAAATCTACAGTGTTTGAATTCAAGAACTCTATCTTGAATCAAGAAGCAAAGTGTTGGGAATTCTAGGGCGCCTAAGGCAGCGGAAACGTGTAAAACTGTAAAATAAAAAAAACATAAACGCCCAGGTCCAAGAATTCCCGAACGGATCCGCTAGCTGAATTTAAAACTTTTGGTTAAGTGGTATACCTCAGAGTTTCAATCGCTTTAGTTGAACGGGGCGTTCCCAAGAAGTCCGCTCGATGCGTCCTTCCTCCGCCGGTAATCCACACGAACAGTTTGGAGATGCCTAGGTGCTAGCCTCCTTCACTTCTCAAGTGAATCCGGAACCTTTATCTACGGGTGTTCTTTTG
>QANZ01005827.1:27809-65457 GCA_003254925.1 Chamaecrista fasciculata
ATTGTTAAATAGATAATATGATTAGTCTATTTACAATTGTATTCCTATTTATAATATTAGGGAATAATAAATTGGATAATGTTCCTAAGAGTTAGGAAATTATTGATTTATTAAATTCACTAATATTAGGACAATAGGAGAGGAGGTTGGCGCCTCATATAAAGTATTTTAATTAATAAAAATGTTTTTTTAATTAAGATCATGGCTTGAATTTGAATTCATAGATTTGATCTAGATTTCAAAAGGATTGAATTAAATATATTAAGGTAATATTTTAATTCAAAATTTATAGGGGAATTCGAATTCTAGGTTCAATTGAATTAAAGATATTAGTGTAATATTTTAATTCAATAATGAATTAGAATTCAAGATTCAAAAAGATTGAGTTAAAGATATTAGGGTAATACTTTAATTCAATATTGTTGGAAAATAACAAGTTAGTTATAACTTCCTAAAAGTTAGGATTGTTATTTTAATTTATTAAATTCCAACAAATTGGAATGGGGATGGCGCATGGGTGAGGATCTCTTGGGAAGATTTGATCTTCCAAGTTGATTCTCAAAGATTGCGTTTTGAATTCAAATTGAAATATTAAGGTAATATTTTAATTAGGAATTCAAGTCCTAAAATTATGATATAGAGATCTCATAATTTTATAATTTGATAATCCTATAATTTGGGGATTCCCTAATTATAATTATCAAGGTCCCCAAACCCTATAAATACAAAAGCATAAGTCGAATTTCAAGAGAGAGGCCATGCACAAGGGAAAGTCGACTTTAGCCTAATTCATCACAAGGGAAAAATACAATTTTTGCTCTTGGTGAGGAGAGAGAAAACGCAACCCTAGCTTTCCTAGAGAGAGAAAGTGGCGCACAAACCTAAAGGAGTTTAGGGTTTTGTGTGACAAGGTTGTGTGGGATCAAGAATTGGATTCTTGATCATAGGCGCCATCTTGTTCTTGGGAATTCAAGAATAGTTCTTGAATTGAAGAACACCATAGATAGAGGTCCCTGATTCACTTGGAGAAGTGAAGGAGGTTAGCACCTAGGCATCTCCAAAACTGTTCGTGTGGATCACCGGCGGAGGAAGGACGCGTCACGTGGACTTCTAGGACACGCCCCGTACAACCAAACCGATTGGAACTCATGAGGTATACCACTATCTTAACATGTTTTAAATTCAGCTAGCGGATCCGTTCGGGAATTCTGGCCTGACGCTTTTTGTTTTAATTTATTTTTCCTGCTTCCGCTGCGTTAGGCGCCTTGAATTCCCAACAAAACATACTCTACTTCTTCTGAATATTCTGAGCCGCGAGATTTCCATTTTTGAGCCGCTGGCCCAAAGAGACGGCGCAGACTCAATCTCTTCTGAAGTTTATTTGCTGACGTCATATTCTGGAATATTCCTGCGTCGTGTGAATCACCGAATCTGGGTCGGCGGCCCACGTGGCGGCGCAGAGATTTCTTTTGCTCAACCCGATCTTCTGGAATATTCTGATATTTCCCTCTTGGTTTGGCCCTGTTTGGATATCTGAAACACTGAATAAATCATTAAGTAGCACCTATTTATAAAGTATAATAAATAACGCTAATTAACTCATTTTATCCACTTTATTCCACCATATCTTAGTGTTGCCCTTAGCATATTAATTGGTCTAATTCTAATATATTATTATTATAAACATACCAAAAGAAGGCCAAATAACTTGTTCACTTTTGGGCTGATCAGCTGGCCAGAGGTTACTTCCGTTGACCGGTAGTATGAGTCAACGGTTGACCGTTGACTTTTAGCTGCAATTTTTCGTCGAGCGTAACTTTTTAGTTTTAGCTCTGTTTTCGACGATCCTTAGGTCGTTTTTCTCAGTTTTGCGAGACGAATCCAAATATAGGGAGAAACTATGGAAAATCAGAGTCTAATAAGAGGAATATGACTATCTCATGACTCACTTATGTACACAATGGGAGAAAGGGTTTAAATGGTATGCGTCCGTTTGAATCAAATTAAGCGTTTCACTCGAGTTGGAGTTGGGAGTAGTTTATTGTAGATCCATAACCCGAAAAGTAAATGGTTATCCACGTGGAATTTTAAATGGTATGCGACTATTTAAATTATTGTAAGCATAATAATCAAGTGGGAGTTCGTGGTCAAGCATGTGGCAGACTCCGATGTCCATCTTGAATGCTTACCTAGTGGGAATCCAAGAGGGATTTTGAATGGTATGTGAATGTTCTGTGAAAATTGATGAGTCATGCATAGAAAGGTGTACATATATTAGTTCTCTGTATGATGAGGGTGGTTGACCCCACCTCCCGAATGTAGAGACTGTCTATATCTTCATTAACCGTGTGTTGTGTAATAGAGAACTGTGTTAATGTTAGCGTTAAGGATTAACTGATAGTGAAACTACAAAACCTGTAGTTGTGGATCTCCATTAGGGAGAGAAACAAAATAGCATAGTGGGATTAGTTATGACATTTAGGAAAGTACAATTCCTATGAAGAGAAGCTATTGGAAATCTCGGGGTATGTCATAAAATAGCCTAGTGGTGATGCTCGGAATACGTTACCTTGCAGCACCTTTGAATGACATTGTGTGTTAGTTCAAATACCATACCACCTCAAAGGCGAAGTAGATCACATTAGAGAGACCGATTTGGTGTTATTGTGGCCACCAAACTGAGGCAACTTACAAACAAGTTTCATGTCTCTAAGATGCGCTCTAACAAGAGTATTGAGACGCATCAAAGGGAGAAAAAAAAACAAGATATGGGAGTATGTGCCAGCCTGAAAACTCCCAACTAGTAAGCAGTAAGTTCAAACTATTACTAGATCTGTTCCCTCCTCTTGGGAGCTCGTGTAGGTTATTTCAACCTCCACCGATATCATTAAATTTTTTGAATTTGATGAAATCAAACACTGCATGGCATTGAAGGATTAATGGAATGAGGTTGCAAAAATCCATCAAGAACAAGGACAATGGCTCCACGAGATGTGGTGTTAGGAAGAGAAAGGCTGAGTCTAAGGTAAGTAGCCTGGTTCAAAAGAGATGAAAGGGAGGAAAGGAGTTTTTGACCAAGGTCAAATGGTGTTTGTGTCAAAAGGACACTATGCACAAATTAGTTTGCGGCTACTTTTCCCTCTCATCCATGAACATTGGTTCGTGTAGTTCTGCCCTCTGCTTAGTGGAAGAAAAAGTATCCTTGTGGGAACAAAGCATCAATAAAGTAATGGTGTTAGGCGCTTACAAACTCAAGTTGCATAGGGGCCACCCTTTGTCTTTATATATGCTATGTGTTCTAGATACTGAGCGGATCTTGTAGCTTGCTATCTCTTCGAGTGAACTTAAGACTTAATGTGATTTGTATGTTCATCATGATTCTATAGTGTTAGGTTTTGATTTTATGGCAATGGTTGTGTTGTGATCCACCTTGAATTACATTCACGTAGTTCAAGTAGTTGTTTTACTATGTCATCTTTTGTGGTTGATATACCTGTTTAGAACAGAAACGGATCCTCTACTGTAGTTAGTCAATGCTGTCTCTGTTGTTTGCATAATCTTTGCCGTTAATTTAATCTAATGAGAGCCCGATTGCCATGTGTCCCATATGTTTCTTCCACAGTTTTCACCGGATCCTTGTCCCTCCATAGCAGGTTTAGGGATTTCATTCACAACCACTAGTGCTCTCCTTCAAATCCGTTCATGCCAATGCTGCTGCCACTGCTCATCATTATCGTCGCTTTTCGTTGCCGTCGATGCTGCCACCGCCTCTCGCCACGCTAATGGTGAAGTAGCCGATTGGAAATTTGATGGGTTATGGGGTCGATTTTGTGCCTGTAATCCACTTGCACTAATCAAGTTATGAACAACTTTGGTCTCTGATTTTTTTAACTTAGGCGAAGTTGCCGACATTAAATTTGATGGGCTATGGGGTCTGATTTGTTTAATCAAGCTCTGGAGATCTTTGGTGTTGATTTTGTGCCTGTGCAATCCACTTGCGGTGACAAGCGGCGGTGATGGGCGGCGGCGACGACAAGGAACGGCGACAACAATAAACGATGGTCGACATGAACAGATTTAAAAGAGAGCATTGTTCAAAATCTGGAGTTGCTAATGAAATCCTAAAACTTGATACTAATAAACAAGGATCCCCTGAAAACTTAGGAAAATTTATGAGACAGGTGGTAGTTGGGTTCTCATCAGATTGAATGAACGATGTGGATTATGCAAACAGCGGAGACAACATTGACTAAGTATGGTAGAGGATCCATTTCCGTTTAGAATAGGCTTGTAGGATGAGTTTACTTACCAACAAAGGAGAATTTGTGAGGACAAATTCCCTGTGCTAATTTGTAAGCATTACCTTATAGATAAAACAACTTGAAAACCATTAAGTCATGAAATCAAAAGTTTTGTCTTCATCAAATTAGTCCATGCGGACATCAGTGGTTCAACGAGCGTGTGAGGGCCAAAGCAAAGGGTTTTGTATTTTCTCACATTTGTGTGACGAAAATGGAATAGTTGGATAGCTAACCATTCCATATACTCTATAGAAAATGGGTTGCTTTAGGAGTATGTTAAGTTGATAATGCCTTAGGTGGATGTCTCCATCTGGGTGAAGTCTTACCAATTGCCTCTTCTGTACTTATCCATTTTCCCTCTGATTTTGTAAGTATGATTCCTTATGAGTACTAGTTGGGCAAAAGACCTTATTAGAGTATGCTAAGACCATGAGGGTTTATAGCACACTTGATCCTTCCCAGTAGTGTGAGAAGCTTGTCCTTAGAGACAAGTAGCTTATCTCGTTGAGATAGCTTGGTCACTCAAAAGGATACGTCTTCATTAGCGAGGATGAAGACATCACAGTCACAAAATTTGAGTCTAAGAATGTAACGTTCCTTAAGACTAACTTTCCTAGTAAGGGACATGAATTTTCGAATGTGCACCTCCGTTAAGAGGAGGAGGATCAACAACACACTAAGAGAAGTGTATAGACGCACCTCCAGTTGCCAAGTCCAATGGGAGTGATTCTTACATGAAGCATGTCTTCCACGGAGCACAATCTAAGGCGAGTACTAGAGTAGTAGTAACTCCCATGTGAAGAAGAGCCCAAGATGGTACAAATAGGCTCTCTCCAACCCTACTAGTAAATGGTGGACTAAAACGATGCAAGAAGTGAAGACATAGTCTATAAGGAGAGACCAAGAACAAGACTTGGTGGATCTGCCCCACGCCGCAAGGCACTTTGAGAACAAGTGTGCTCTCAAAAGTTAAGGGAGGCAAATGGGTCAAATGACTACTATTAGGCACATTAAGCAGTGAAGAGGTTTACACGACAAGAAGGTATCGAAAGTGACGAAGCCTTTCCGTTTGTTGTGTGGACAAAGTGTTATTCTAGCTTTGGTCTCCAGTTTAAGTCTTGGAGTATATCCGTTGGATGTCAAGACCACTTCCTTGAGTGGCAGCCTAGATGAAGGGATTTACGTGCGTGAGCATGTAGATTTTTTGGCAAGAGTCTAGGAGCACAAATGTGCTAACTCCAGTGATCTTTCAAGATCTCACACCTTCATCTAAACTCGTGGTAATTGACCACTTAGTCCTTTAAATTAAGTTTAACAAATGTCTCCTTGAACTTTTACAATCTTAGATTTCTGCTTGCAACTTACTACTTATATTTAACGGAGGAAGCATGAAATTGACTACTTATATTAATTAGTTAAAGTTATTCTCTAGTCATATTTTACTCAACGCAAATTGTGAAACTTTTATATATCAAATTCAGCCATATATAGTTGCTTGCTTTTTTTATTATTTGCTTCTCTTAATTTTTAAAATTAATAATTTCTTTCATAATCAAACAGAGTAATTTCACTAATTTTCATTTACAAGTTGTCTGTCCTTTTTTATTTTATGGAAGATGTCCGCATTCCTATCTTGTTACTTATGCATCTTCTAATACATTTAGCAATATTTTTTACTTAGAGGAGAAAGCACCATGGGAGTTGAATAATGAAGAGAAGGTTGAGGCAGCTGGGAGGAAGAAAGAGGAGGGAAATGTGTTATTTAAAAATGGCAAGTATCAGAGAGCAGGGAAGAAGTATGACAAGGTAATTGATTGTTTTGCAATTTGCAGTAGCTTTTGTTTTCAAAGTTCCATGAAAATATTTAGTTCCATTTTTCTCCAGTATTACCAAACTATGCTAAAATGAACTAAGCCATTTATTTTGTGACAGTGGTTTGTTGGAGAGGTTAGAAAATCTCATCTTTGGCCCACTACTAATTAATTACCTACACACTAACACTTCCAACTTCAATTCCACTTCCATTCCATATGCTAACTCCACCCTATATATTATATTTCCACCCTAAAATATTATCATCTTTTATTCTGGATTCTGTATTTTCTGTACAATGCTTCTGTGAGTTTCAAAGCTATAGAAAATAGGATATTCGTTTGCCATTATAGAGAAAATAGCATATTCGTTCTGGAGCAACTTCTGCTTCAACTACGATGGTCTCGTTATTATTATGATCATGACAATTAGCATTATTATTGGATATACAGTCTTAACCCTGTCAGAAGGCTTGAGGTTGGAATGGACTCTTTTATTGTATTGAATAAAGCACTATTTAGAACTGGAAGTGGTTGGCATTTCTTTCTTCTTTTTGATCAAAGACCTCCAGGAAAATTACTAATGCTGATGGGTACCTGAACAGTCTGAGAGTTGACCTTAACATACATGTTTTGGGCTTGTTTCTAAGGTGAAGTATCTGCTAGAGTGGGACTAGGTAGGTAAAGTGATGCACTCATAGAGAGAACGTAGTGGAGGGTATAACTAGGTGAAATTTTAGGTGTAGTTCTCTTTTAGTATTTATATAAAAGTTCAAACAAATATAATTTTCAATGCCATGTAATTTTTAATCACCTCTACTGAGCCCTATCAAAGCCTTTCTATCATGATGTTTTTATATATGACTATGTTAACTTTGGCATCTCTCGTAGGCACATCATTACTATGTAGAGAGGGTAAAACTAGGTGAAATTTTAATAAAAAAAATAGTCATATATATTTTGTGATTAAACTAATCTTCATAATAAAGATGCCAAAAGCATACTTATATTCTTTTCACCAAAAAATCCATCTCAACCTTCTAATGTTCACCAGTAAGTTTCATCAGTCCCTATGGCGCCATCATCACATTATTGGCTGCCATCAATTATTAGCCATGCATGTAGACCACTCAACTCTCGAGTAACTTGCAATGAATTTTATGTTGGTTAGTTTAATATAACTTATCTATCTCAAATAAACTAATCAGTACTCCTAATTAAAGGAAGCTCCTATTTCCTTTGTCCTTATAGGAGTCTCCATCAAAATCACTTAGACATGATTCTACTCATTCAAGGAAGCTACTACTACTACTACTACAGAAATTTGAGGAAGTTGGAAGGTCTGTCAAGGTAAAAAAAAAAAATAAACACTGGATATATATAGTGCTATTTGTTTATTTCGCTTTTCAATTTCTTGATTCTACTTCTCATTTAGTAATCTAATGGTTAAGAGTTTGATTTCTTAAAAATTCTTAATTCTCCACAATATAACTCTAACCAAATAACCTACTAATTAATGCCTAAGTTGTGTTTAGCAGCCACTAACAGTCCTTAATTGGATCTTGTGTTTTGTTTTTCCATGAATTTGCGACTAGTGGATGTACTGACTGGACCTGGTGTGTAGTGTGTACTAAAACTACAGCTTGACCAGTGACCACGCTCTCAAGTCTCAACTCTCAATTATAGAATGCAAATATATATATGAATGATTGCCTCCACTTTTTTGTTTTTTCTTTTCTATCCTACGCCCACCATGTGCCAAAATTAAAGAGAGTGATTGATTGATGGCAGTGAAGCAGAGAAGGAAGATCATAAGGAAGAAGAATAAGAATAAGAAGAAAATCTCAGAAGTGAGAGCTAAGTTCATGGATTTCTGGTTAGGCGTGTTTGGCTTGCTCTCTCTTCTCGCCTCAAGCATCACCACAAAAATGGTATGTATCTATCTTATATATATAATATAATCCTATCATTAATTACTTTTATCATTCATCTTCATGGGGTAATTTCTCAGATTCTTATATAATCCCCTGTTTTAGTCTAATTTGTATTGCCATACTCTAATAGTATCACGAGGATAAAAGTATTTAATAGCCCTAAAAATATATTTGATTGAAGTTTGGACTAGTAGGTCTTTATTTTGTTCTATCCTTTCTCTCTTCTGCTCCAAGCATCTATTGTATAAATTTATGATTTTTCTGGAGATCAAGTGATAAACATCCCCAAACCTGGACAGGTGTATGGTTAGGAATTTAATGTGATGGATGATTATTGTCTTTAACCTATTTTTAATGTTGGAGAAATCCATATGTGATGTTACTCTTTCTCCTTGATTCTCCCTCGCTGTTTTTCCACTCTAGCTTTAAGAGAATTTCTATGAAATATCTTATACCAACATATATAAATAACAACATGCACTGATTTCTTGTATTAAGAACATATGAGAAGGCCATGTACTATATAACATAAACTGATTTCTTTTGTCTCTTAATTTCTGTTCTTACTTCTGATAAGTTTTTAATAGCCTAAACTTATTGAGGACCGGAACACACTTAAATATAAAATGGTTATGAAAGATCAATTGGCTTATGTGATTTTTTATTAACTTTAACATATTATATTGTTAATTGCTATAACAATTGATGCTCCTGTTATGTTTCTTTTGCTAATTACTGTTATTATCTTTTCTGCGTTAGACTTGATGTGGTGTTATTTGGCTAAAGTTGACTATGTAAGAGTGACAGCTTACTAAACTTTCAAGACTTCAGAATAAAACTAATATTTGATTATCTTCATTCATTTCTTTATAATATCACAGCATCATACCAATTTAATGTAGCAGGTTCTGATCGAGTTGTGTGTAACACGGCGAGCAAAAAAATGTAGCAACCCAATTTCACACACACTTGCCGACAACGCTGTAGTAAAAACTTAAAAGCAGAGAAAGGGAGGATTTTTGTGTTCTTTCCTGCTACAACAGTAAATTGGAGAAGAAAAAAGAAAATGCAGGGCAAGGTAATCCTTCATTCTCTCAACTTCTTTTCTTGTGGCTTAAAAGTTCAGACAGTTTCTATTGTAAATGTGTTTAATGTGTTATCATCGTCATAAATGATAGTTCAATGAAATGTAGAATTGTGGATAATTATTGTTTTTTCTCTCCGACATTACATAACTCTTACTTACAGGTGTAAGTTTAAGAGATTCTATTTCTCAGTCTCTCCCATATTGGTAAGATTTTTCAGTAGTTTTTTTTTTTCTTTATGGACTTTTACCTTTTCTTAAAAAAATGGTAAACCAAGCCTTATCTCTTTTGTTTTTTTTTTTTTTCATTGTGGCAATGCTTTCTGTCACTAGGAGATTTGATGCATAAACTTGCAGAATCTGAACTTGATTGGTTTGGACGGTTAGAGCAGGTTGATTGCATAAGTGATCTTGTTTTATTCAATCCTCGTCCTGTTCAGGTAAGTTTTGATGCAAGTAAGATATTTCTCATTATTATCACTAAATTACTTACATGTTATAACTTATTTTTTCTTTTCCAGTTTTGATAATTTTCCTCTGTTTCTCTGAATTGGTGGTTTGGACTTTGGAAGGACTAATATGACTCTGCTTTCTTAATGGTTTTTAATACCTCAATTTGTCTTCTTCCCATACTTAATGGAACAATATTCTGGTGACACAGTTTGTTGTCCTGCACATTTTGCTGACACTTGGTCTAATGCACATTTTGTTGCAAACAGTACATACATTTCTTCATTTTTTACTTTGATTGTTCAATGCTATATATATATATGTATAATTTCACAATAATTGAAGTATATATTTCTTTATTAATTCACAGGTTTGAAGCCTTTGTAACTTCTACTTCAGAATCAGATCCCTTCACACCAACTTATGAATCTTTTGCTTACTCTGCTTATTATATATAAAACCTTTTGCTTAACTAGCTAGTACTTTTTCATGTTGTAGCTAATGAAGTTGATCAAGAGGAAAGTCTATCTTGCAGAGTTTGATGTTGAAGACATGGATATTTACTTATAAAGTGAGAGGATGTATGATGTTGTTGACATTTATGTGGACTTAAATAATGGGAAGATTTATGAAGTTTAATTTGATTGAACAATTTAAAGATTTTGTAACTACATATTAATGGTAAAATATATAATTTGTTATAATTATATATGTTGTAGATATTTTTTATTATTGGATCATTGAATAGATAAATTGATGAAAGTAAAATATATAAAATAAAATGAAAATAAAAATAAAAATGGTACATTTTAAAATTGTAACAACTGATTAAAATTGATTTGCAACATTCATAAGTGTTGCCTAAAATTGAATTTGAAACAATTTATACGTTTCCAAAAATGGGTATTGCAACAGTTTATAAATGTCATCTTAAACTATTTTCAACGACTTATAAATGTTGCCTAAATGAATTTGAAACAGTTTATACATGTTGCAAAAAATGGGTATTGCAACAGTTTATAAATGTCACCTTAAATTTATTTGCAACAGTTCACTAGCGTTGCAGTTGCTAGATTGCAACGATTTATAAGTGTCACCTTAAATTGCTGCAATAGTCTAGAAATGTTGCAGATGAAATACAAAGTGTTGCCTATACCAGTGTTGCCTTTACTTCTAAAAATGTTGCCTTAGGAAAAGGCAACATGAGCAAATGCAACCCCCCAAAAATTGTTACAAAAACTGATAGGCAACAGTTTTTTGACATTTGGTAACAGTGTTCAAATGTTGCAGAAAGCCAAAAATGTTGTAGTGAACCAGAGGGAGGGCTACCGCCACTAAGACAGCGAAGACCCAAAATTTCACTCAGAAAAACTCTCACGACAGAGAGGCTTTTCTCTCATTTTGGAGAAGTTTTAGGGCCGGCTTGAAAAACACATATCTTTATTATCATTGTCCATTGATTATTATGTATTGTTTGGGAAACGAGAAAACAGGTAATGAAAGAGAGTAAACTTTTCTCTTTTTACATATTCTTTCCTTCTCGATTTTCTTTCTACTGTACCAAACAAACATAGAAAAAGTGTGAGAAGAGACCCAATTTTCTACGCAGCTACTAACGAGTCTATTAATCTAAAGAAAAATGAATCAGCTCTTTTGAATGGGTAAATTACATAGAAAGTCTATGTGGTTTGGTTCATTTACAGAAAGGGTCCCTATAGTTTAAAAAGTGGCAAATAAGGACCTGTGGTTTGTTCCGTTAACAAAAAAGGTCCCATGAGATATTTGTCATCCAAAACTAACGGAATTAGGACAATGTGGAACTCACGTGACTCATTTCCACATACCCAATCTCTAATTTTTTAGGATTAGGGTTCGACTTCTGCACAATGAAGGAGAAATTAGGAATTGGATATGTGGAAATGGGTCACGTGAGTTGCACATTGTCCTAATTCTGTTAGTTTTGGATGACAAAAATCTCCTAGAACCCTTTTTGTTAACGGAGCAAACCAAAGGCCCTTATTTGTCACTTCTTAAACCATTTTCTGTACATGCAAACCACAAAAATCTTATGTGTAATTTACCCATTTTTAATTAAGATTGATATTAGAGAATGAAACAACAAGAACTTAATTGGGCCCATAGGGGCGATAGTGATCTTTTACTTTATGAAGCACTTTTTATTTTTTTGAATTAGTGGAGTTATGTAGTATGAACACTCACAAAATCACATGTATACATGACATCTTATAGACATGGATATACCGGCATGTCAAATTTTTAAAATTATTTGACACAACACGATATTAATATATATAATTAAATAATTAAAAAATTATAAGTTTTTTCGGAAAACTTTAAAAATTACAATATTTATTTATAATATATGTCATATGTGTCATTGTTTTTTATTGTTTGTCATATTAAAGTCACAAAAAGTTAATTTTATATTCTGAAACTTATGGATCGTATTGATGTCATACGAATGACAGATACGAACACGTATCTAACATATTGACAAGCTCTCAAAATGAAGTATTTATACATTATAAGTAAGTGATAGTTCATAATGGATGGGAACCTACTTTACATATTATGTATTAAATTTGTTGCTCTCCTAAACATATGCTATTTGCAGTTGTAATTTGCATTTGTGTATTGCTGCCACAAAATAACAAGGGTAAATTACACTTTGGTACCATGTGGTTTGACCCTATTTCACTTTGGTATCCTGTGGTTTGAAATCTGACACTTTGGTACCCTGTGGTATTCTCTATTAACACTTTGGTACCCTTTGGAGTTATTTTGTAATTTTAACCATAAAAATTTTTACAAAAATTACATATTGACCCCAATTTTTTTTAAAGTTTTCATTTTAGTCCCTAGATAATATGTATCCAGGGATCTATTTGTAATATTTTGAAATTTTTTTGGGTCAATATGTAATTTTTGCAAAATTTGTAATAGTTAAAGTTATAAAATATCTCCAAAGGGTACCAAAGTGTTAATGGACAATACCACAGGGTACCAAAGTGTCAGGTTTCAAACCATAGGGCACCAAAGTGAAATAGGGTCAAACCACAGGGTACCAAAGTGTAATTTACCCAAATAAAAAATAGAGCTTGTGCTCGAAATTTTAGAAACGAAAAGTAATTAAATTAAGGTCAAAACTTTTAAGTGGTGTAAAATGTATAGGGTAGATTTCATATTAGTCTTACATATTGCAATAATTTTTCAATTTGGTCCCAAATTTATTTGGAGAATGCGATTAGACTTTATTTGCAAATGGTCAATTGGACACAAAAAGAACTCTTTAAATTAAAAGTTAATACATAGCTTTGAATTTGTTGCATTCTTCGGACCTAAAATAAGAGAGATATGACCAACTATGTGTTGGTCGGATGCGCAACCCACACAAGAAATAAAAGAAGAGGAAGCAGAGAAACAAACACAAAACTTTAACGTGGTTCGGTGCCTCAAGACCTACTCCACGGTCCCCCTCTGGGACAAACTTCACTATTTGTAATGTTTGCACGGAAAAAATTACAAACTCTCCTCAATACAATTTTTAAACGGAAAAATTGTAAAGCCACCCCCACATAACTACCCAAGCCCCTTTACACTCATAGGCTAGTAATTTTGTGGTACCAATAAGGTGAAAACCTCCTCCCTATTTATAAGGCTCCTCACCCTCTCCTTTTTCTAACTTGTCCAATGTGGGACTTTGAAAAAACAAAAGAACCCCAACAAATCCTCCCTTTATTCAATGTCTCACATCATCTCACTCTATCAGAAAAACTGACCTCTCTACATTCTCAGCTTTTCTAATCTTCATCTGTTCTCGAAGAACACTCTAGTCCTCCCTCAAATAGACTGTGTGGCATCTTCATGTTGCTTGCACAGCATCATTAGCACGGTATTTCTTCACCTGCATGACATCTCTCTTTTCTTGTGTAGCATCTCCTCGTCACCACCATAGTATCTTCTCATCACATACACGGCATCTCCTCGTCGCTTGCATAGCATCGTCAGCACGGTATCTCTTGACATGCATGTCATCTCTACTTGATTGTGCAGCATCTCCTCGTTGCCAATGTAGCATCTCATCACTCGCACAACCTCTCCTCGTTGCGCGCACAACACCTCCACTTTTTATCTTTTATCTCAATTCTGTTCTCCCATCAAATAACGGAACTTTAAAACCTCAAGGTCGTCATCATACCAACAGACAGCCAACAACCAATACCACAAACACCCAACAACCACAGACATTCTAACAGACAACCAATCCAAATTCCAGAAAACTAACTTCAAAACTGGAATTAAAATCAAAAGCTAGACTGAACCAACCTCTGTTGACGTGGCACTGGAACCTTCTGCTGACTGGCTGACCCACTCGCTCCTTCCTCTCCCTTCTCCCTCCCTGAACTACAACAACGACTCTGATACCATTTGTTGGGCAGAAGCGCAACCCACACAAGAAATAAAGGAAGAGGAAGTAGAAAAACAAACACAAAATTTTACCGTGTTTCAGTGCCTTAAGACCTACTTCACGGTCCCCCTTTGAGACAAACTTCATTATTTATAATTTTTGCATGGAAAAAATTACAAACCCTCCTCAATACAATTTTTGAACGGAAAAATTATAAACTCTCCCCCACATAATTACCCAAGCCCCTTTACACTCAGGCTAGTAATTTTGTGGTACCAATAAGGTGAAAACCTCCTCCCTATTTATAAGGCTTCTCACCCTCTCCTTTTTCTAACTTGTCCAATGTGGGACTTTGAAAAAACAAAAGAACTCGAACACTTTGCTTATTTGACTGTGAAACTAATGACCTACTTTTGAGATCCGATTTGACATTATTTGTTGACGGTTCCAACTGGATAGAGAAAGCACTCATAAAAAAGTAACTTACAACTCTTGATTCCTCATATTTGAATTTGAAATGTAATCACATATATTAATTAGTTGGGGATCAATTTAAGAAATTTTAGAAGGCAAAAATACTGTTGGTACCCCCAATGTATGGGGTCATTTTCAGTTATACACCCAACGTTTTTTTGTCAATTATACCCCCAACGTTTCACATTTTAGTCAATTATACCCCAACACCTAACTAATTATAGAATAGTCCAGAATGTTTGTCATCTTTAAAAAAACAGGTCCTTAGAAGCCATTAACAACCCTTCTTCTCTTACCCTAAAACATCACCACCACACTTCATCGTTGTCGTCCACTCTGTCTTTGTTTCCGTTGACATGGTCCTTCTCGTTGTCATCCTCAGCTTCTAAGTCTCCCTTAAATTACATCGTTCCTATCTCTTTAATTTTCCTTCTCTTACAATCGCCTCTCTCACTCAACTTCTCTATTTTTCCTCTCTCTCCAAAGGGGTTTTGAAGTTACTTTACTTCGTAATTTCGACGACCACGACGACACTGCCATCAGAGATTGTGTCCTAACGCTGGGAGCTAAAACTATTGGTAATTTTGCTTGGTTTCTCTGTATTTGAGGCTCACCGACGAGTTTGTGTATGGTTGCCGAAACTGTGAAAATCAAAGGGGAGAGATTTTTCGGGTATCTCAATTGTAGAGACCAGTTCGTTAAAGATGACAAACATTATGGATTGTTTTGTAATTAGTTAGGGACTCATGTGAAAGAAAAATCTTGAGAGAGAAGATTTCTAAATAATGGAAACTTAAGGACTTTAAAATAAAAAAAATGTCAGGTGAGAGTATAATTGACTCAAATATGAAACATTGGAAATATAATTGACAAAAAAAAAATTCGAGGATATAACTAAAAATAACCTCATACATTATGGGTACCATGAGTACTTTTACCAATTATAGAAATTAAATATGTTTGCCTAATCTAAAACAAATGAAGCATTTAAGAAAATATGAAATCTACTTCCTATATTTGAGACCAATTAGAGGTTTTGACCTTAAATTAACTATGTTATCAATGTTCCATATTCCATAGTCCATACGTCAAGCCAACGCAAATGCCAATATGCTGATCAAAAGTTATTGCTATCCCAAGTAAGACCATTTCAATAATATCTCAATTAACAGTAGCCAAGCTTTCAATTAATCTTCACCTTCTCAATATTCTCTTTAGTCATTTATGCTTTTAATCTTAATTCACAAAATTGACAAAATTGTAAGACTAAAAGGGCTCTATCAAAGACCCGTAGTCCATACGTCTAATTAAGAACAACGAACGAAGTCATTGCAAATGGTGATAAATATGCAATCGACCATAAAATTCTTATCTTTTCTGTTAACTTACTTTGGCTTTATGTTCAAAATTTCAAAGCTGCATCTAGAAAATGAGAATGATTATCTGGCATCACTATAAAGTTTCAAGAATCAGTGTCCAGTGACGGATTCTAATCAAATCAAATTATAATCTCTAAGAAATATGAATAGTTCAGTCACAATGTTATTATTATTAAGTAATATCAATAAAATAAGCGATGTTCCGTCTTCGAGAGTTCTCTCTGTGAGTGAGAGTTGTTCGTCGTCCTTGCGAGATTTTTTCTTAGATCTCGTGAGCTTGTGTGTCCAAGAGTGTTCGTTCATCGTTTTGCTCTTCTAAGATTTCTGTTGCTGTCTAGGTGCGGATTCGTTTGTGGAAGGAGATTGTGTTTGCTGGAGTTTGGTGCTCGTGAGAGAAGTTAGGGTTTGTGAGATTTGTTCTGTTAGTTGCTGATTCTTGTTCAGAGTGATCTGTTTGCTTGAGGAGATGAGTTTTGATTCGCCGATTCAGGATGCTGAGGCTGAAATTTCGCTGTGCTTGGATTGGAAGGAGTCGGATGAGGATTCGGTGAGAAGAAGGATTTTGATCGGCAGGTTAGTCTCGGAGAAGCCTGTTAATAAGAATACGGTCAGATCTATGATTAAAAAGGCTTGGAATGCTCAGGATCGTTTGTCAATCACAGAGGTTAGTGATTCTTGTTTCCAGTTCTGTTTTGAGACTGTTGATATGTGTGAGAGGATATATAGAGGTAGACCGTGGTTAATTCTTGGCATGTTGTTGATTGTTGAGAGATGGCCGTCTTTGTGTACTGTTGAGGAGGTTGATTTGTCTAGGAGTCCTTACTGGATTCAGCTTCACGGTCTTCCTTTGGAAGGCTTTTGTGTTAAAAATGTGATGAGATTGGGAAAGAGATTTGGTGAAGTGGTAGCGTTTGAGGATCCGATGAGTAATGGAAGAATGTTGAGGAATTTTGTTAGAGTTAAGGTTATGGTTAATGTGAATGAACCTTTGATCTCTGGCCTTTGGATTCCTCGTCCTAATTTGTCTAAAATTTGGATTGAGGCTAGATATGAGAGGCTGCAGCATTTTTGTCATAATTGTGGTATGCTAGGTCATGATGTTAGAGCATGCAAGAAAGTTAGAGACAAGACTCTGAAGTTGAAATTTGGTGCATGGATGTGTGCTGAGAATTCGAGGTTGCAGGGCAGAGTTGTTTTAGTGGAGGAGATGGCTGATTTTTCTGTAGGTGACTCTGTGAAGTGTGGTGACGCTACTGTTAGTGGAGGTTTGGGGAAGAAAAAGGAGACAGTTGAGAGGATTGTTTCTAGTAGGGTGCCTGTTGTGAGGGCTGGTGCTGGTGATTCGATGTGTAATGTTCCTGTAGTTCCTATGAAAAATGATAAAGAGGCGAGTTCTAGTAGTTTGGTGGTTAAGAAGGATAGTTCTGATGTTCTCTGTGCCAGGAAAGATTTCTGGTTGAATAAAGTTAGGCATGAGAGGAGATTTCATTCCTCTCCAAGGCCTCTTACGCTGTGTGAAGGGGGGGAAGGTAGTTGTGGTGATCTATTGCGACATAGGGAGGATGTGGAGATGGATTTGGCTTGTGTACTTCAAAAAATTGATCTGAAAAGAAGTGCTGATTGGTGTTATCATGCGGCTGCAAAAAAGAACTGTTTGAAATTGAGGGATGATAGTGGCCAAGTGGGATTAAAAATGTGGGAGGTAGATATTGTGTTTGATCCTGGTTTTGCGGGGGATGGTGTGAAGGAGTTGAAGAAAAAAGAGAAGATGAAGAAATTGTGCAGATACAGTGAAGCAAAGAAGAAGCTAGTCGATGTTCCTGTGGGTTTGGGCAGTTTTGATAGTGATTTGGGGATTATGAAGGAGATTCAGTTCAGTGATGAGTTTGTGTTTGCTGAAGGTGCTGGTGGCTGCTCCTCAACAGCCACCAAGGAGCCATGATTGGTGTTTCTTGGAACTGTCGAGGAATGGGGGTGGCCTTGACAGTTAAGAATCTAAGGAGGATATGTAAGAAGTATAAGCCCTCGTTTGTGTTTCTAATGGAGACTAAACTTCCTAATGGTAGAATGGAGAGTATTAGGAAGAGATATTTTAGACTTTTTGATGCTTTTTATGTGTGTCCTGTGGGATTGGCTGGTGGTCTTGCTCTTTGGTGGGATAAGGATTTGGGCTGTGATTTGTTGGTAACTAATCAGAATTTATTGCATGTAAGGTTGTCCTCTTCTGTCTTGGAGGTGCCTTTTTTGTGTTCTCTGGTTTATGGTCCTACTGATGATTGTGATAGGTGGAGGTTGTGGGATAGTTTGAGGGCTCTCTCTCCTGGGAATGGTGAGCCTTGGTTATGTTTGGGAGATTTTAATGATCTGGCTAGTAATTCTGAAAAGCAGGGTGGTTTACTGAGAAGTGCTAATAGAATTTGGCGTTTTCAAAGTTTCTTGTTTGATTGTGGACTTGCTGATTTGGAGTTCTATGGGGCTGAATTTACTTGGTCAAATAATCAGATTGGTAATAGGCATATCAAGGAAAGATTGGATAGAGGGGTCTGCAACAATAGTTTTTTGGAGATCTTTCAGAAGGCTGTTATAATTCATTTGGATCCTGTGGGGTCTGATCATTGTCCTATTTTGCTTGACACTTGCTTTGAGGAAAGGAAGTCACCCAGGTCTTTTGTGTTTCAGAGTTTTTGGGTTGAGCATTGTGATTATGAGGATGTTATTAAGGGTTGCTGGCAGGATAATATGGGCTGTTCTGGTGATGCAGTGGATGTTCTTGTTGGTAAACTGAAGAAGTGTAGGAAGAGGTTGATTGCTTGGAGTAAGGAAGTTTTTCATAATAATAATGTGGTGCTTTCTCAGTTGAGTAGTGAGCTGCAGGCATGTCTTTCTGGTGATTTTTCTGAAGAAAAGGCTCAAGCTGCTGTGAGTATTATGCAGCAGATGGAGGCTGTTTGGGATAGAGAAGAAAAATTCTGGGCTCAAAAATCAAGAATAAGTTGGTTAAAGGATGGTGATCGTAATACAAAGTTTTTTCACTCTTCTACTATTAGAAGGAGGAAAAGGAATAAGGTAGTGAAGATTAAAAATGGGGCTGGTCAGTGGTTGGAAAAGGAGAATGAGATAGCTGCTGAGTTTGGAAGTTTTTACAGAAATTTGTTTACTGCTGGTTCGGTTGTTGGTGTTGATGATATTCTTGAGGTTGTGCCTAGGGTGATTTCGGATGAGGACAATATGGGGCTTTGTGAACCGGTGCATGATAGTGAGATTAGAAGTGCTGTTTTTGAGTTGGGGAAGTGTAAAGCTCCGGGGCCAGATGGTTTCACAGGGGTGTTTTTTCAGTCATCTTGGAAGATTGTTGAGCCTGAGATTTGTAGAATGGTTAAAAGTTTTTTCAATGATGGTGTTGGCATGGGGCTCTTGAATGAAACCAATATAGTTTTGGTTCCCAAAGTTGATAAACCTGAGGTGGTGGGGCAGTTTAGACCTATTAGCCTTTGTAACTACGCTTATAAGGTGGTTTCAAAGGTTATTGTGAATAGAATGAAGGCTATTCTCCCGAGGGTAGTTTCTCAGAATCAGAGAGCTTTTGTTGCTGGAAGGTTGATTCAAGATAACTTGGTGATTGCGCATGAAGCCTTTCATTTTCTGAATTGTAAGAAGAGAGGGAAACAGTATGATATGGCAGTTAAAATAGATATGAATAAAGCATACGACAGATTGGAGTGGAGTTTCATTGAGAAGGTTTTGCTCAAGATGGGTTTTGCTGATGTTTGGGTAGACAGAATCATGCAGTGTGTTTCCTCTGTTAAGTATAACTTGTTGTTTTCTGGGAAGAGGGTGGACTCGTTTGTGCCGGGCAGAGGAATAAGGCAGGGGGATCCTCTATCCCCTTACCTGTTTATTATTGCAGCAGATGTTTTGTCCAACCTTATTTCCAAAGCAGCTGAGGATGGTGTGATTGAAGGTATTAAGTTGGCAAGACGATGTCCTATTCTCACACACTGTTTTTTCGCAGATGATGCCTTGTTTTTTATTAAGGCAAAAGCTGAGAATTGTGAGAACTTGAGGCTTTTGCTTGACTTCTACTGTTGTGCTTCTGGGCAGGCGATTAATTTGGATAAGTCTTGTGTGTTTTTCTCTAAGAATACTCCAGTGGATGCTAGGGAGAGTATGGGCAGTATTTTAGGGGTTTCTAATGCAGAATGTCCAGGGAAATACTTGGGGCTTCCTGTGATTTGGGGAAGGTCGAAGAATGAGGCTCTTGCTTTCATAAAAGAGAGGGTTTTCAAGAAAGTTCAGGGTTGGAAGCAAAGTTTGTTGACTCAGGCAGGGAGGGAGGTTCTTATAAAGTCTGTAGCTTCTGCTGTCCCTGTTTATCCTATGCAGTGTTTTAAATTCCCTAAGAGTGTTTGTGATAGTATGAATAGTGCTATTGCAAAATTCTGGTGGGGGCAGAGTGGGGATGAGGGGAGGATTCATTGGGTTGCTTGGAAGAAGTTGACTGTTGGTAAGGAGTTTGGAGGGATGGGGTTTAGGGATTTTGAGACTTTCAATTTATCCTTGCTGGCCAAGCAGTGCTGGAGGTTAATTTGTAATCCTGATGATCACTGGGTTCAGATTTTGAAGGGTATTTACTATCCTAATGGTGATTTCATGTCAGCAGGGAAGGGTAGTAGGGCTTCCTGGCTTTGGTCCAGTCTCTTGGAGGGTAGGGAAGCGCTTATTGGTGGTCTTTGCTGGAGGGTTGGTTCTGGTGAGAAGGTTAGGCTTTGGGATGATAGGTGGCTGCCTTCAATTGAGGGATGCAAGCTGAAGAATAAACCTGTAGCTGATGGTTGTGCTGATTTTTTGGTTAGGGATATTATTAAAGATGGGAATTGGTATTTTGAGGAGGTTGATGCCTGGTTATCTCATGAGGAGATGTATGCTATTAAACTTGTTCATTTGCCTATGTTTGGTGGTGTGGATAAGCAAGTTTGGATGCATACTAAGGATGGTGTCTTTTCTGTCAAATCGGGTTACAAAATGTTGAGGGAGGCTGATAGAGGAGTGGAGGTGGATCTCTCTGCTAGCTCTTCAAGGGTCATCTCTAATGATCTTTGGAAGGGTATTTGGAAGGTGTTGTGTCCTCCAAAGGTAGCTCATTTTTTGTGGAGGGCTTGTAAGCAAGCTCTTCCTACTAAAAGCATTCTTTTTAGAAGAAGGTGTGCTAGAGATGCAGTTTGCCCTGTTTGTGGTGAGTTTGATGAGTCTATTGAACATTTGCTTTTCTTTTGCAAGTGGGCTCAAGCTGCTTGGTTCCATTGCTTATTGGCTATCAAAGTTGATCAGGTTTGTCTGTTTGCTGTTGAGGACTGGTGTGATTTCTTTCTTGTGAAAGAGAGAGGTCTTGATGAGCATGGTAAATGTTTGTTTGCTTGTATGTGCTGGTGCATTTGGAAAGAAAGGTGTGCTGTTGTTTTTCAAAATTCTGTTGTTAATCCTGTGTTGGTGTGTGGTAGGGCTGCTAGTCTTGTAGCTGAATTTTTGGGCTGTAAATTTGATTCTTTGTTTGTAAATAATTTTGTGGGTTCTCGGGCTAGTGAGTCTGGTTGGTTGCCACCTTGTGAAGGTTTTTTGAAGATAAATGTAGATGGTTCCTTTAAAAGTCAGGATAAGTTGGCTGGATTTGGGATTGTGGTTAGAAATGCTCATGGTGTTTTAGTTGATGGGTTGTGTGGCACTATGAAGGTTGAATCATCTTTTGCAGCTGAGGCCTTGGCATTGAGGTTTGCTTGTCAACTGATTTTAGACGCTGGTTGGAGGTCTGTTATTGTTGAGACTGATTGTTTGTGCTTGTTTCAAGCTGTTAATAATAGTAATTCTGGTTATGATTGGAAGAGTAGTAGTGTGGTTTCTGATATTATTGTTTTTGCTGGTGGTCATAAGGAGGTGGTCTTCTCTCATGTACCTCGCCATGCAAATAAAGCCGCTGACTGGGTGGCTAGGGAGGCAGCTCGGTGTATGTGCCCTGTGGGTTGGGTGAGTTCACCCCCATCACCTTTAGCCTCAATTTTGAGTTTGGATGCTGCTGGTGTTTTGAGTCCTGATAGAGAGGGTATTGGCTGAGTTCTTGTAGTTGTTTGTGTTCTGGGTGGGTTGTAAGCTGTGTTTTTTTGTGGTATTGGTGTTTGTATTTCTGTTTTTGTTGTTAATGAATATTGTTTCTGGCAAAAAAACGAATCCAATTTCATCTAATAGAAGCCAAGTACTCCCGGTAAGAATTTGGTTCATTAAAGGTCATATAATTTTTCTTAAATTTAACGTTTTATCCCTATCTAAATTCAATAAATCTCTATGGCTGTGGTTGTGGGTGTTGTCCAAGCACAACCCNAAAGACCCGTAGTCCATACGTCTAATTAAGAACAACGAACGAAGTCATTGCAAATGGTGATAAATATGCAATCGACCATAAAATTCTTATCTTTTCTGTTAACTTACTTTGGCTTTATGTTCAAAATTTCAAAGCTGCATCTAGAAAATGAGAATGATTATCTGGCATCACTATAAAGTTTCAAGAATCAGTGTCCAGTGACGGATTCTAATCAAATCAAATTATAATCTCTAAGAAATATGAATAGTTCAGTCACAATGTTATTATTATTATAATGCTTATTAAATATTAAATAAATTTTATTTTATTTTCCTTTGTCACGCCAAGGCCTCATGGTTAACTATGTTATTTTTTAAACAAATAAAATGAAAATATAAGAATAAAAATGAAAACATAAGGATTGAAAATTGATATAAGCTATATAAGGACTAGTAGTGTGAAGACAAAGGTAGAAAAGAAGAAGATGAAATATATTTAAAGTTCAATAAGTAAAAAATATTAAACCTTGTACGTTGTGTCATTGTTCATGATATTGATTATTGAGTCATTCACAAAATCAACTAGAATTGGAATGGTAAACTTGACCAATTTACAAGTTAAACCTTTTCTCTGTTTCTACACAGAATCTGACTTTAGGCATCAGTTTGAGTTTTTTTATTTTTAAATAATACCAAAAAAAATTAGCACAATACTCCAAGTCAAAAATTATTTATGTATATGGATATTCACTTTTGTGCTGACCAATCACACGGTGTCACATGGCACCCGTGATATATATATATATATTAAATTTTTAGTATTGAGTCTATGTTAGTACCATACTTAAACATATTGAATACTATGGGGATAATTAATTTTGACCATTTGGGTAAAAAAATTATGGAGAAGAGGCCAAGGCATCCTCTGTCAATATAATGGGGGAGGCGTTTATTTTAATATTTGTGTATATTAAAAGTGAAGAGAGAGAGAGAGAAATAGAAAGAGATTGGTACTAGTGTATATTAAAAATGAAGAGAAAGAGGGAGAGGGGGAGAGAAGAGAGAGAAAAAAGAATAGAAAGAAGGAGCAAGAAAGAAAAAAAATTAGTAAGTCTTGGTAAATTTATCTCATGAACATTAAAAAAAATTAATATTATTTTAAAAAAGTTATATCAATATAATCTAAAGAAATATTTAACATTGTCTAATATTATTTAGTACAATACCACTAGTCACATAGATTTTGAGTTACGATTTGAATTTTTTTTTCTATCAATTTTACAATACATATCATTAGTGACATAGATTTTGTTGTTAATAATAAGTTAAAATAAGAACAAATGATAAAATTGACCAAAATGTGATACATTAGAGATATAATTGACTACAAAAAAAGATTGAAGACAAAATTAATAGTTAATGTAAAGTTTGGGAATAAAATTAATACTTTTTTTGATTGTATATATTATCATTGTTTCCATTTTTTTTTTCTGTATAACCTCTTTTACTTTATATTCATTAACATTGGTATTTGTTAGGCCGCAAACATTTACATAACCACATATAATCTGGACTGTTATTACTAAAACAACTTGCATTCTGCAGGTTAAACTTAAAAACCTTGCCTCTTACTAAAAAAAAAAACCTTGCCTTGCTTTTCTTGTGCATTACCACTAATATTGGCCAATAAAAGGGAAGAAAAGGGAAAGCTGGAAAGGCTCAATTATTTGTGCATTACCACAAAGTGTCCCTTATTATATGTACTAGTTCCTCATTTTTCTAAGTATATATTGGCCAACACTGATGATATTTATCGCTATACTTATATTAATTTTCAATTTTTATTGCTTCCACAAAATAGAAGAAGCAACAATATAATTGTGCAAGAAAATCTCATTTGTCAGGACCTTCAATTCATTCCTGAAAAATAATTATTAAATCACGCGTCCATATATAGAAGACCCGTAGACTATACTTGAAGTCAACAAGTCAATGCCAATAGCAAAATACAAAGATATATATGCATGTGATCTAGTAGGACCATTTCAATATCTCAGTCTGCTTAATTAGCATCCACACATTTCACCATCAGTTAATTTCCAACTTTGTATTGTCATTAATATTTTAATTAAAATTCCCCAATAAAATTCTTAAATTAAGTAGACACATCAAAGATACGTAGTCCATACGTCAAACAGGGAGCAATATGAAATCGATGCAAATTGGAATGAATATGTAAAGAACTATTTGAAGGCCTCAAATCATTAATAAATCTCACTACTCTCAAACGTCTAAAGCATTCACAGTACTATTGTTCAACCCAACAATGGCTATGTTATTCCCATTTTGGTCCATACACCTCCAAACAATTCTTATCATTTGTGTGAACTTACTTTGCCTTCATACTAAACATTTCAATGATGCATCCGCACTAGGAAATGAAACTGATTATTTGGCATTGCTCAAGTTTCAAGAATCAATATCCAATGATATTCCTCTTCAAATCATGCGCTCTTGGAATAGTTCAAACCACTTCTGCAATTGGCATGGAATCACTTGCGGTCACAAGCATCAGAGAGTCACTGAGTTGAAGCTGCAAGGATATGGTTTGCATGGAGTCATATCACCCCATGTTGGTAATCTCTCATTCTTGAGAAATCTCAACCTTGCTGATAACAACCTCCATGGAGAAATTCCAAGAGAGTTGGGTCATTTGTTTAGGCTGCAAAACATGTCTCTCAATGGTAATGCATTCACAGGGGAGATTCCCACCAACTTGACAATGTGCATTCGACTGAAGCACTTGGATTTGTCAAGAAACAGTCTTGTTAGTAAGATACCAATTGGGCTTGGCTCACTTAGGAATCTTCAATACTTGCAAATTTCTCTCAACAATTTAAGTGGACAAATCCCAGCCTCCATGTGGAATCTTACTTCTCTTGTTCTTTTGTCCGTGGCTCAAAACAACTTGGAAGGGAGCATACCCAAAGAAATAGGGCAATTGAAAAAATTGACTTTTTTATCAATAGCTGCCAACAACCTTTCTGGTATGATTCCTTCTTCACTTTATAACATGTCATCACTCATAGTAATATCAGTAACAGACAATCAACTAAGTGGCATGCTTCCCAAAAACATCTTCTCCACACTCCCTAAATTGCATACGGCTGACATGGGTTGGAACCAACTTTCAGGTTCTATCCCAACTTCCATCACAAATGCATCTTCCCTACAAAATTTTGATATAAATGATAACAACTTTGTAGGAGAAGTTCCTAGTCTAGAAAACTTAAGCGATCTTGTATGGCTAAACTTGGGATATAATGCTCTTGGCAGTGGTTCCTATAGTGACTTAGGTTTCATAACATCTCTAAAAAATTGTACTAAATTAGAAACTTTTGTTATAGCTTCCAATAAATTTGGAGGAGCTTTACCTAATTCCATAGCTAATTTGTCAACCCATCTCATTAAACTGTACCTTTATGATAATCAAATAGATGGCACTGTTCCTGCATCTTTAGATAGGTACACAAATTTGATTGGCTTGGGTCTAGATGGCAACCATTTTAGAGGCACCATCCCAACTTCTTTTGGGAAGTTTCATAAGCTCCAAGTTTTAGGTTTAGCCGGAAATCAACTCACTGGAGAGATACCGGCCTCCTTAGGTAACCTCACTCAAATGGTTGAACTATTGCTTTTAGAGAATAAGCTTGAAGGGAAAATTCCATCCATGTTTGGAAATTGGAAATATTTGCTAACCCTAGACCTTTCACAAAACAATCTTAGTGGAGATATACCCTTACAGGTTTTAGGTAATTCCCCCTTGTCAAAGATGTTGAACTTATCCCACAACTCACTGAATGGGTCTCTACCTGTTGAGGTTGGAATTTTTAAAAATATCGGCACTCTGGATATCTCTGAAAATTATCTACATGGTGAGATCCCTGAGACCATTGGAGAGTGCACAAACATGGAACGCCTATTTTTACAAGGAAATTTGTTCAGTGGAACAATTCCTTCTTCACTAGCTTCATTGAGAGGCCTTGTGCATCTTGATCTATCACGAAACAACTTGTCAGGATCAATACCACAAGGCTTACAGTTGATTCTGGTTCTTCAATACTTGAATGTTTCTTTCAATGAATTGGATGGTGAGGTACCAACAGAAGGGGTTTTCAAGAATGCAAGTTTGATATCAATAGCAGGTAACGATAAGCTTTGTGGCGGTGTCTCCCAGCTAAACTTACCACCATGCCCCTTCAAAGATGACACACAAGGCAAACACCATAATATCAAACTCTTGGTTCTCATTATTTGCATTGTTGTTTGTCTTCTATTGTCATCCATTTTTGCTATCTTTTGGATGTTGAAAAGAAGCAAGATATCATCTTCAACTTCACCAACAATCGACGAGCTTTCCAAGGTGTCCTATCAAAATATACACTCAGCCACCGAAGGATTCTCTATGAACAATTTGATAGGATCTGGGGGTTTTGGCTCAGTGTATAAAGGAATGCTAGAATCAGAAGAGAAAGTTGTTGCCATAAAAGTCCTAAATCTTCAAAAGAAGGGAGCTCATAAGAGTTTCATTTCAGAATGCAATGCACTCAAAAACATCCGACATCGAAATCTTGTTAAGATTTTAACATGTTGCTCAAGCATTGATTTCAAAGGCCAAGAATTTAAAGCTCTAGTCTTTGAGTACATGTCAAATGGAAGCTTAGAAGAATGGTTGCATCCTAATCCAGAAGGTATATATCAACATAGAACTTTGGATCTTCAACGAAGATTTAATATCCTATATGATATTGCTTCTGCTCTACATTACCTTCACTATGAATGTGTGTCATCCATTGTCCATTGTGATTTAAAGCCAAGCAATGTCCTTCTTGATGATGACATGGTTGGTCATGTGAGTGATTTTGGGTTAGCCAAACTTCTGTCAGCCTTCAATGGTGATTCTCAAAAGCAAAGCAGCACAACTGGAATAAAGGGAACTATTGGCTATGCTCCTCCAGGTATGATTTACTATTAAATAGTATTTATTCTGTATATTCCTTTATTCTTTTGTGTACAAAGCATTGACCATCTAACAACGAATGGCAGAGTATGGAATAGATTCTGAGGTATCAATGCAAGGTGATGTTTATTCTTTTGGTATTCTGGTTTTGGAAATGCTGACGGGAAGAAGACCCACAGACAAAATGTTCAAAGATGGTCACAATCTTCATAACTATGTGAAAGTTGCATATCCCAATAATGTTTTGGTGCTTGTGGACTCAACACTTTTTCCAAGGCAAAGACAACAGACAGCAACAATGACAATAACAGAAGAAAACATCATGGAGGAGCTTATCTTTATGCATCCTAATGAAGAAAAGTCTATAGTTTCACTCTTTGGAATTGGACTTGCTTGCTCTGTAGAGTCACCAAAAGAAAGAGTGAACATGATAGATGTCACAAGGGAATTAAATCAAATAAAAAATGCCTCTTGTTTTCATTAAATATGCAGTTAAATCAAACATGATATATGTCTTTTTCGTACTGCACTTAGTACCCAATAGTTTCTTGATATATACCAGAAACACGAGCTATGCTGTACTTAATTAAATATGCAGTTGTTATATTTCTTATGTAACTTGTGGAGTATTAATTAATTTATTTTCCATATCATCTTATTTGTATTTCTATTCTTTTATTGTTAAACTCAAAACAAACCAATCCATTAACCTTTTATATGTTTTAATGAAAAATGATAACGAATACCCACTCATCCATATCTTACAGGTAATTAGGCTGATACACGTTTGTTTCTTAAGTTTGTTTGGAATACAAAATTAAGAATTCAGTGTATCAGTTTTTTCTTTCCTTTTTAGTTGGAGTCGTCCTATTGTTGTAATGTATTATATATTTAGATATTAAGGAGCAGGGAAGCACATAATAGTCAAAGTTTGACATTTTTTATTTATATTTAAATTTAGATGATTGAGCTTTATTTCTGTATATAGTGCAGAATGAATAATGGAAATCATATTTCATAGGTTTGAAAATTTTGAATTAAAACTCAGTAGAAAAATTAAACAACTCCGTTGTTTTAAAAGAAGACATGGATCCATTAATAGCTCAAACAACAGATAATCATTTTTAAAAAGAGAAAGTTTAAAAGAAAGAGGATATAAAAGAACCTTAAATGGGAGATCAAACAACATAAAGGTGAACAAAACTAAAAGTGAAGGCAAAAAAGACATTCAAGAGAGGAATAGAATAGTGACCAAAAAAATTGTGTAAAACAATGCAAAAGGTGATCCTGCTCCAAAACCAGTATTGACGGTCTTGACTGACAGCTCTTTACCAAAACCTTTGTTCATTGAAGCAACTCAATATTTCCTCATCTTAAGTTTGTTTTCTGGAATGATGTTTTACTTAAAGAATATTGTCATATATATAGCTGAATATGCTGCAAATAATTGTAAACAACAAATTCATATCACTGTTAGCTAAGCAATATATACATATCCTATCGAGATTTCTGTCAGAGTTTTGTGACAGAAAGCCAACAAAATAGCACAATTTTTAAAGAAAAATTCATCACATACTCAAAATGAAAAAGAAGGCAACTTGTTCTTTCAAAATGATAAAGAAGGAGAGAATGAGAAGGTGACTGTTACTGTTAGTGTCAAAGATTAACTAAAATTTCATCACATAAATCAATTTGTTCTTATATATGCTTTTGCTTTTGTCAAAGATTATAAAAATTACACATACTCAAAGTAATAAGGTCATCTTTCCCTACCAATCTATACAAAAACAAAATTAAAATTAACTAAAATTTCATCACATAAATCAATTTCGTGAGAAGCATTTTTGCTAGAAAACTGTGACAAGTTGATTAGCGCCAATCATATGTGTGTGTGTGTGTCATATTAGGACAGAGAACAGTAATCATTCATAATAAGAAGGAAAAAAAAGATTTTTCTCTTATAATTGAGCTCCTTCCCATAACGCCCATCACAAGATAAAACAAGTCAACAATCAACAAACAAGCATCATTAAGAAATCAAAACATCCGAAAAAACCGTAGCATGCACAACAGTATGGTAAAAAAAAACAGTGTTAGAATTTTTATGCTTTGAATATTTGTAAAACTCAAATACTTTACTGATCTATAATCTGATTTGAATGTGTCTATAAATAGGTTTACAAATTAAACAAATTATCAACTCATTACTGTACTATAAGATAGCAACTAATATAAATAAGGCCAAAGTCCTATTTTGGTCCTTCAGTTATGCTCCTTGTTCCAAATAGGTCCCCCAGTTATTTTTTGTTCCATATAGGTCTCCCAGTTATGCAAAACTTGAAAAAGTTGGTCCCTCTAACGTTTCCCATCCATTTTTCCGTTAAAAAAAGAGGAAAAATCAACTTTTATTCCCAAAAGTTTTATTTTCTTATATTAAGGTCCTTTTCTTTTTATAATAGGATCAAAACGTAAGAAAAGAAAGTAAATTAAGATTTTAAGTGAATTTACCCAAAAAATATAAAAAAATCTCTCTCTCTCTTCCAGTTCTCTCTCTCGTCCAGCTCTCTCTCTCTCTCTCTCTCTCTCTCTCTCTCTCGTTCGCCCCCTTGAGATCGTCGTTTAGAAGCACCCGCTTCGCCCTCCCGTCGAATTCATCCACCTTGAACATCTTGCCCGTAGTGGATTGCACCACCAGAAGATACCCCTTGCTGACGTAAGCAATCCGGGTCAGCCCAGCGGTGGTGGTGGCGGTATCCGCCGTCGTGTACTGCGGCGATTTCGAGAAGATGGAGGCGTGGCTTTTGTGGTCGATTTTCCAGATGCAGTTTCCGGCAGAGTTTGTCACAAAGGCGTTGCCCTTGTAATCAACCGCGACGCCTTGAGCGATGGCGGCGGCGTCGTTATCGGAGAGGAGGGAGAGGAAGAGGCGTTGACCAGAGCGGAGGTCGTAGGCGGCGAGGGCGTTGAACGGCGGGAGAGGCTAACGGGCGTGGATGACGGCGAGGAGGCGTTTGTTGAGGGAATCGACGGCGAGGCCGGAAACGGTGACGTTTTCGGGGAGGGAAGGGTCGGAGATGAGAGAGAGAGAGAGAGAGAGAGAGAGAGAGAGAGAGAGAGAGATTTTTTGTATTTTTTGGGTAAATTCACTTAAAATCTTAATTTACTTTCTTTTCTTACGTTTTGATCCTATTATAAAAAGAAAAGGACCTTAATATAAGAAAATAAAACTTTTGGGGATGAAAGTTTATTTTTCCTCTTTTTTTAACGGAAAAATGGATGGAAAACGTTAGAGGGACCAACTTTTTAAAGTTTTGCATAACTGGGGACCAATATGAAACAAAAAATAACTGGGGGACCTATTTGGAACAAGGAGCATAACTGGGGGACCAAAATAGGACTTTGGCCTATAAATAATAACTAATGTAGGGCCAACCCAGTTCGAGTCCCAACTTGGTGGGGGTGCCGGGGAAGGGAAATACTAGCTAGCAGCCTTACCCCTACTTTTTTGCAGAGAGCTGGTTCAAACCAACGATCTTAGACCCCACGGCAAACGTGCTTACTGCTGAGCCAAGTCGGCACTTCATAAATAACAACTAATAAAAAGAAAATATATCCACTAACTGACTTAGAATAGTAGCAATCCAAAAATTAACATAGAACACATTAGCTAATTAAATCTCTTTTGAACAAACAGTATGCATACTGCAATTTGCACATTAACAAACTTATTAAGAAACAGTAGGTCAAAGTTCCAACTCCCAAGAAAATATCTTACACTAGGTAAGTAAACAAGCAGGGAAGCAAACTCTTGAAAGCTAATCTCCAGCCAAAAACAAATATATGGGACCAAAAGTTATATAGGACCAAATTGAGATCTTTTGCAAAGATATGAGGTTAAAAGTGTAAAAAAGATTAGACAAGACTAAGGGTGTGTTTGGATTAGAAGTAGGTAATGAAATGATGATTTTATGTAATGAAATGGTAATGAGAAAATTATGTAATGAAATTGTAATGAAAATGGTGTTTGGATTAGTTTGAGATGTGAGATTTTCAAAGCTTAGGACCTGATCCAAAAACACCAAAGACTACATGATTTCTCAAGATTAAACAATTTATAGATATAAACACGATAAAATCACATAATCAACAGAAAATAGTCCTAATAAGTACTAAACCTCAAAGCACCCTATTTTATCATAAAAGGGGATAAAGGCGTGCAATTAGCTTATAAATGTATATAAAATGCCTTAAAATGACAATGAAATGCATGATAGAATATGGTTAGATCAAGATGTAATGAAAAAAATAAGATGTGAAATTATGAAAAAGGATATGTAATGGTTGTGGTTGGTTGAAATAAATATATGGGTAAATAAACCAACCTCGAAACTTTGGAAGTGAGATTTGGGTCGACATTCATGGCTTCGCACTGACCAAGGGATAGATGAGATTGGGTTCGTCGGCAACAAAGAAAGACGCTAATGGGATGATTCGATTCGTATTGCTTCAATTGAAATAGGTTCGACGCTGAGCTACTTCAACATTGAAGACTTGCATTTTAGCAAACCCAAGGGTCGCACATTCCAAGATTTCTTTTTTAAGGAGAAGTATTCATTTGGTCCTCAAACTTTATGTCAATTTCGTTACTATTCTCATTTTACAGCCAATTTCGTCCATAGTGCTTCACATTTTTGTAAGTTTTATCTTTTGTTCTTGTTTTCGTCAAATATTAATGACAGAATCTATGTGATTAATGATATATAATGTAAAATTGATAGAAAAACAAACTCAAATCTCGACTCAAATTGAAAAACAAGATACAAGCTGTCGTTAAATTATTGAAAGAAACTAGTCTAACTGACAAAATTGACCAAAATATAAAACATTGGGGACGAAATTGATAACAAAAAAATATTAAGTACGAAATTGACAACTGATGTAAAGTTTGGGGACAAAATTAGTGCTTTTGTCTTTTTTTTCTTTTTTTTTCACGGGAGAACACTTCTCTTTGTTTTCCGACACTAAGTTATTTTTTTATTGATATAAAATATATTTTTTTATCCGACTTTTATATCTATAGCTACTAAAAGTTAAAAAAATAAATAAATCATAAATAGAAATGCATTAACGAAATATTACAATATTTATGAAATATTTAATATTTTTAATAAAAGTGTTAAAATATTATATTTTTAATATATAAAAATTAATATTTATTGTTATTGATAGAGTATGACTAGCGTACGGGTAGGCTAACACCAAACCTGAACCCGAATCCATTAAGATTGGGTTCGAATCCAGACCCAGACCCACAGGATAAAATTTTAGGATCCCTATCGAGTCTGAGGGATAACAACGGATAGAATACTCTAAATTTTATCATTATCCGTATCTTATTCGTATCTGATATCTAGTATTCGACTGGTTCCTTAAATATCTGAAATACTCGAAAATAATGGATATATGATAGGATATCCTAATTCAAAAATCGGATATATCTGATACTCGTTAATTAAAATAAATAAATTAAAAATATAATAAAAATGTATAAAATATAAATAAAATATTTATATTATAGGGTATCGGATACCGGATACTCTAACTATCCGTTCATTTCCGACGGATATCGGATATTTTTTACAGGTGGATTCGGACGGATATCTTAAATACCCACCCAAATTGTCATCCCTAAATCTGACTATTTTGATCATCCAAGATGAGAAGGTTTAAAGCTATATAGCAGAAACCATTGATTACTGGCTAGTGAGCCAAGTGGAAATGGATCCTGTAGAGTTTCTTTCTTCACATTTTTTGTGGAGTATGAAAAAGAAAGGAAGAGAAAAGAAGAGAGAGAAAGAGAAAATATGATTTTATATATTTTTATTTCATGAATTTCATATTTTCTCTCTCTTCTTATTCCTTTCTCTCTCTAACTCCACAATAAATGTAGATAAAAGAACACTAGATGATCCAATCCCGGGCCGGGATGGGATAACCATTTAATGACCAAATACTTATTTTTTTTAATATAAAATTGATTTATAGGATTAATTTCATTTTGGTCTTGGAATTATTTTATAAAAAGTAATATAGTATATATTCACTAGAAAAAGTAATATAGTATGTTTTAAATATTGTACAAAAGTTTATTCAAAAAATAAATAATTAATTAATATTTGATATATAATATGTTGAATATAAAAAATAAATATATTTAATTATCAAGTTTATCCATAAATTAAGGTATTCAAAATCAAGAGTTTAAGTAAAGTGAGAGTGTGTAAAATTGGATTATACACTAGAATCGTAAAATTATACGAATTTATTTAAATATAGGTAGTTTAATTTTTTTTGGTAAATTATACTTTGGTATCTTGTGGTTTGATCAAATTTCATTTTGGTACCCTGTGGTTAAAAAGTGACATTTTGATGCCCTGTGGTATTCTCCGTTAACATTTTGGTACCCTTTTGAAGTTATTTTATAATTTTAACCATAATAAATTTTTCAAAAATTATATATTGACCCTCAATATTTTCAGAACATTACAAACGGGTCCCTAGATACACATTGCCAAGGACTAAAATGAAAACTATAAAAAAAATTTGGGGTCAAAACATAATTTTTGTAAAATATAGGACAGAAGATAGAATTGCAAAACAGTCCCAATTTTTTTTATAGTTTTCATTTTAGTCCCTAGATAATATTATCCAAGGACCTGTTTGTAATTTTCAATTATGATTCTCTTAGGTGTTTGTCTTCTGGTGTCTTCTTTTCTTGCTATCTATAAAAGGAAAAAAAAAAAAGGCCATCATCAGCAGCTTCAACAATTGACCAGACTTTAAAGGTGTCATCAAAATCTATACTCAGCTATCGAAGGATTCTCTACCAACAATTCAATAGGATCCGAGGGTTTTGGATCAGTCTTTAAAGGAATGCTAGAATCAGAAGAGAAAGTCGTCGCGATAAAAGTCATAAACTTTCAAAAGAAGGGAGCTCATAAGAGTTTCATTTTCGCATGCAATGCACTCATAAACATCAGACATCGGAAACTTGTTAAGATTTTAACATGTTGCTAAAGCATTGATTACAAAGATCAAGAGTTTAGAGATTTAGTCTTTGGGTACATGTCAAATGGAAGTTTGGAAGAATGGTTGCATCCAGGTACAAAAGGTGTACATCAACGTAGAACTTTGGATCCTCAACGAAGATTCAATATCTTATATGATATTACTTTTTCCCTACATTATCTTCACTATGAATGTGTGACACCAATTGTCCATTCTGATTTAAAGCCGAGCAATGTCCTCTTTGATGATGATATGGTTGCTCATTTGAGTGATTTCGGATTTGCAAGACTTCTCTCAACATTTGGTGGTGATTCTCAAAAGTAAACCAGAACAACTGGAATAAAAGCGACTATTGGCTGCTCCTCCAGGTATGATTTATACTTAATTTGTATTTTTTCATGTCATAGTATGTATAAATCATTGACCATTTTCCATCAAATTACATGTCATCGTATGGAGTTAGTCTTGATGTCTCAATGGAAGGTGATGTGTATTCTTCTGGGATTCTGCTTTTGGAAATGCTAATTGGAAGAAGGCCTACAGAAGAATGTTTTAGAGATGGTCACAATCTCCATAGCTTTGTTAAATAGCAATATCCAGATAACATTTTTGAGCTCGCAGACTCAACTTATACCAAACCAAAGGCAACATACGACATCGGAGCAAGAAATCAGAATGGAGGAGCAAATCCTTAACCATCCTAATGAAGATATTGGAATGCCACTTTTTAAACCACTGGTTACCAAAGTAAAATATTATGACCAAAGTACAGGGACCAAAGTATAATTTACCCATTTTTAAATAAGCTATTCTTGTCATGTATGATACATTTAGATATAAAGGAGAGGGAGATGCACAAAAAAAACATTGAATTTTGTAATTTTACTTTTATGTTTAAACATATACAATTGACCTATATATATTGCTGAAGTGTAAAATGAATGCTGAAAATCAGATCCTCTAATACTCATGAGAATAGAAATAATATTCAAATGAAAACTTAGAAGAAAAAATGAACCTTTTTTCTTTTCAACTAACAGAAGATATGGATCCATCAATGGCTTTCAAACTACAACAACCCTCTTTAAAGAAAGATTGAAAACAAGAGGGTATAAGAATAAAGGTGGACAAAACAAGACAGAGTGATTAGGAAAATGAGATTCAAGAAGAAGTACAAAATTTAGAAACCCTTGGAAGACAGCTATTTCGGCCATTCTTGCAATTTTAGTAATGAAAAAAAAAACAATTGTTTTTTTTGTAAAACAAAATATGATTCTACTAAAAGTCTAGAAGTAATTGTCTTTATTGCCATCTCTTCGCCAAATCTTAGTTCATCAATGAAACTCACCTCTTATGCCATACCAAGTGCTTGAGCAGTTGAGACTGAAGACTTTGGTTGTCTTCTAACAGTCTGTCATACATGAGAAGGAAATCCGCGGTTTGTTTTTGGAGGGAAGCAACGTGCACTTCGGTTTAGGTGGTTGAGAAATATTTTGTTTAAATGTCTAGACAAAATTTTTCTCCCTAAGGATATTATGATGATAATGATTCTTCTCCTTATTCTTATAATTATAATTCATATAATTCTTTCGATTCTTATAATTATAATTATAATTTTGATTCCTCTTCTTATTATACTAATTCTTCTAATTATTATTCTCCTAGTTATTATTCTCCCAGGTCCAATGGTTACCCAAACCAATATGAAGGCTATGGATTAATCCAAGAGTCTAATCAATCGACAAGAGACCCCATACTTCAACAGTTGGCCGAGATAGTTGATCAACAAAATTCGATGTTCCGCGAATTGTGGGAGTTTATGAAACAAACAGTAGAGGAGACCAAGAATCATGGAGGTAACCAATATCAAAACAGTGATAGCCATCAACGAGATGATCAACAAGTCAAGGAGGGCAAGCCATCACGCGAGGAAGATAGCAACCATGAGGGTAACACTAAGTCTATTGATGATAATTTCTCTGTTACCTGTTCTTCTTTTTCTTGTGAAAATGTAGGTCCGCAATATAACGAGAAAGATCATGCGATGCAAGACGAGACTAAAACGCACACATCTAATATTCTTGCATGCAATGACTCTTTTACTCCCTTATCTAACCTCGTGGCTCACTTTGAGTGTAACGATGATGATGATTATCAAGGAATCATTCGATGAGTCGTTCATGGCGAGGTGATTGAAGCATTCAACAAATTATTAGAAGACGAGCAATCTCTTAAGGAAGACTTAGAAGATGAGAAAGAAGGATTAATCAAGGAAGGTATCAAGGATGAAGGTAACACTATTATAATTGATAATCTTGTTTCTGTTACCTCTCTTCCTCTTCCTTGTGATGATACAGGTACAATGGAAGATTCCATTACACAAGACGAATGGCTCAATGAAGAAGAAGAATTAGAAAAAGAATCAATGAACCCACCTCCGATGAGAGTTGAAGGACAACTTGAAATAGAGAAGTCTCCTTTCGCTCATATTGATTTTATTATTCCTTACCCTATTTCCACATCACCTTCTATTTATAATTATATTTCTTTATGTGGTGTAACTGTGAAGGAAATTATTTGTGAGGAGCACGCTGACCAGATCAGGGAGGGGAACTTCATACGTTCCCTTGAGTGCCGACGCCTCATGCCCCCCCGAATTTTCAAGGAGAATTTGAAGCCGGATTGAGCTTTAAGTTGTTTCTTCTTCCCACTTATCTCTTATTTATTATTTTAAATTTTATTTGCGAGATAAGTGTGTGGAAAGGAAACAACTCCAGTAGGTTAGCTATTTTATTGTTTTCAGTATTTTATTTTTGTTCTTTTTTGGTTTTGTTTATGATTTCGTTTTTTTTTTCGGTTTTTGTTTTCTGTCATTCTCCCTGATCATTATCATGTGAGCTCTTATAAATTAGAATCGAAGCTCTTGGTTTTCACTTTCCATTTTTATTTTTAATTCATTGTTTTCTCACATTAAGGACAATGTGAAATTTTAAGTGTGGGGGAGTGATTACCTGTGCAAAAATTATATTTTCTTCCGATCTAGAAAAGGGAATTTCTGTCCTTTTCTTCATAGCCTTTTTGGAAATTAATTTATTTTCGCTTTGTTTATTATTTCTCCCTTTTTATTTTATTCATTGTTCTTGTGCATTGAGGACAATGCAAGCTTTAAAGTGTGGGGGAGTGGTAAGCTTTGCAAGTTTATCTTTTTGGGCTATCCCAAAAAAAAAAATCTGTTTCGGTGGTCTTAAGGTGTAAGTTTTTTCATAAAAATATTAAAATTATTCAATTTTAAAATCTTTACACCTTCCATCTTGGTTTAAGATTAATTACTCCACGCTTTTATTTTTAAT
>QANZ01005833.1:2503-17010 GCA_003254925.1 Chamaecrista fasciculata
CTCTCTCTCTCTCTCTCTCTCTCTCTCTCTCTCTCTCTCTCTCTCTCTCTCTCTCTCTCTCTCTCTCTCTCTCTCTCTCTCGTCAGTTTATTTCATACTTTGTGTCAATTGCCACCGTTTGTTACATGTTGAAGCTCATCATAACTGGTTGAAACTACTCATGAAAGTATTATGATGTGACCATATGTCACAAATAAAAGTTTCATGAATTTCCTAAATGTGTCTAAATTAGAGCTTTTAAAATGGGCTTAGTCGTTCAACGAGTCAGCTTGTTGGCCCGATTAAAAATATATTGGTTTGGCTAGTAAATTTAAATTATTTTTCAAAATGGATTGGGCCGGGCTAGCCTATTTTTTGAGCGAGCTAAGAAGGGTCAGGTCGAACCGGACACGAGCTAGCCCATTTTATTAAAAAAAATAATATTGTTTAATTAATAAAATAATAACTATTGTTATAAGAATAATTTATCAATTAAAGAACATTATATGAACATGTTGGATGATTAAGGATTGAAAAATTAAATGGAATACATAGTAATATAATAAAATGTAGGGTAAATTACACTTTGGTACCCTGAGGTATGGACCGATTCTACTTTGGGACCTTGTTATTTCAAAAGTGACATTTTGGTATCCTATTCTATTCGTTGTTAACAATTTGGTACCCAAAACTATTTTTCCATTACTTTTTATCAGAAAAAGCAATAAAGGTCACGTGCATGGTCAAAAACACGAAATCCACCATTTTGAACTCAGATTTCATGATTCAATCTCAAAAAAATACGAAATCGATCATTTGCCTTCAAGTACATACTGAATCACGTTTTTTGGAGGCTGAATTGTGTTTTTTGAAGGCTGAATCGTGAAATCTGAGTTTAGGACCGTGGATTTTGTATGTCTGATCATGCACATGACCTTCACATGCTTTTTTATGGTAAGAGGTAACGGAAAAAAAAACGTTTTGGGTACCAAAGTGCTAACGACGAATAGAACAGGATACCAAAATTTCACTTTTGAATGAATAAGGAACCAAACTAGAATCAGTCCATACCTTAGGGAATCTGTAACGTCCTTAACTGATTAAGGATAAATCTTAGGGCAAAATACAAAAAAACGTACTTGTGGTTTGGCCCGATTTCACATCGCTGTTGTGTGGTTTAAAATGTCTCACTTTAGGTACCTGCAATATGTACCATTTAGCAACTAGGGTACATGTGTTTTTATTCCGTTAATTTTAATAGAAAATGCTGACGTGGCACAATCTTAGCCATCGATTTCCAATGTATCTTAGCCGTCGATTTCTATTGCATCTTAACCGTTGGTTTCTCTTGCATCTTAGTTGTTGATTTCCACTCAAAGGTTAAAATCTCATTTTTGGTTTTCAAACTATGGAATAAGTTTCATTTTGGCCATAAAAGCCAATTTTTTTTTTCATTTTTGTCCTCTGATTTCCACTCAAAGGTTAAAATCTCATTTTTGGTTTTCAAATTATGGAATAAGTTTCATTTTGGCCATAAAAGCTATTTTTTATTTTAGTTTTGTCACACATAACAACGAAAAAGGAAAATGAAATCCCTGGTTGAACATGACAATGAAAAAAAACAGTAAGAGGCAAAGAAAGGGAAGGATAATTGAAGCTAACCAGGTGGGTTATAGAGGCCAGATTGGTCAACAGAAATTGTGGTGGGAAGCGGCAAATCAGAGTCTTGTGCATCCTCTAGTTGTTCGACGAAAGGTGTGTTAGGATTTTGGGAGGAGGAAGATGTAGAGAAGGAAAAAGGCCTAAAACGTAAGGACCAATTCGACGACGGCGATTTCTGGGTTTGTGTTTGATGGAGATCGACGCGTTTTCATTTGTGGAGGTTGTTCTTTGGGCAGATCTGGGTTCGACAGATCGGAGGCGAAGGATTCCGGGCAGAAGGTCGACGATTTCTGTGGTGGTTCACGGCGTCAACGGCGAGCAGTGATGGAGGAAGATTGAGTTTTGAAGGTTTTAGGAATTAAAGATGGAGATGAATAGTTCACTAGGTTTAAAATATGAGGTTTGAAGATGGTGAGAGGAAGAAGAAGAGATGATGATGATGATGAACCTGGCAGCGGCAGCGACGACGACGACAGTCCGAAAAGTGAAGAAGAAGAAGAAGAGAGAGAGATGGAAATGGAGATGGAGGAGGATGAACGTTTCAAGACCAAAATGAAATAAAAATAGTTTTAGGACCAAAATGAAACTTATCCCATAGTTCGTGGATCAACATTTGATTTTTCATTGAGTCACAAGCATATCCCGTCTAAATTCTAACAGAAAAAAGTTGAAGTATTGAACGTGGCTAACGTCAAAACACACAAGTACCCAAAGTGAGACGTTTTAAACCACACAGCAGTAATGTGAAATCGGGCCAAACCACATGTACCTTTTTTGTATTTTACCCTAAATCTTATATTAAATAAGAACTACATGTGTTAATCGGCCCTTTTAAAAAACAAAAAAATTAAAAGTTGATAACAATACATGAGGCTCCGCCTCCAAACAGCCGCGTAGGGCCCAATTCAAAAAACAATGATGAAATAAACACTAAACTACCTTAAGCCCGTCACCGAGCTCCCAACACGAACTCTACAAACCTTAAGACCTTCACTTACACATTGAAGTGTTGTAGGGTGAGAATTTAGGAATTCTCAGTAGGGTTTAAGTCTCTCTACTTAAACCATAGTCCCCACTCAAACACAGACTTCAAACATTTAAGTGTTTAATATATTAGTTGTCCTGCCTGTTTTATATCTGCTTTTAGATTAGAAATTCAACCTTCAGTCCATCACCGAGCTGACAACAAAAACTCTACAAACCTTAAGACCTGCACTTACACATTGAAGTGTTGTAGGGTGAAAATTTGGGAATTCTCAGTAGGGTTTAAGTCTCTCTACTTAAATCACAATCCCCACTCAAGCAAAGACTTCAAACAAAGGTTCAGACATACATTTCTAATCTAAAAGCAAATATAAAACATGCACGAAAACTAATAGATTAAACACTTAATAATCAACTATCAAACGATAACAATCCTGATTAATTCATACATCAACAGTACATGCACAACTGGTAAAACTGGCAAGGACTCACGTATCAACCCTTACATCCATATAGGGCAAGGATTGAAGTGGAAGAAGGCCGGGATCGAAGCGGAATCAAGTCGGGAGCGAAATGGTGAAGAAACCTCACTTTTAAAAGCTCGCCACTTAGCTTGCCAGATGTGCATCCGACGAGCTAACTGGCGAAAATTCCAGCAGCACCTTAAAAGCTTGCCACTTATCTCGCCAGATGTGCATCCGGCGAGCTAAGTGGCGAGTTTCGCGAAATTTGCATAAATTGTAATTTCGAACCTATTTAAATCCCTAACTTATATGTACCTGTTCCTAAACCTAAAGACCCGAAATTGTGGCCCAAAACCGACCCTATTCAACCCTAAACATACCTATCCACTTATCCCTCATTTTCATTCATTCTTTACAGAAAAAACTCACGCCCCTTCTTCTCTTCTTCTCCATCTTCACCTTGTTTCACCTTTCATGGCTAAATCACTTGGGGGAGGACGTCCAGCAGCTGCTCTCCACCAAATGGTCGGCTAGATTCCTTGCTCGGAGCAAGGAGGATGAGGCTTGAGCACCGATTTTATCGTCTTAGGGAGTTTTTCTACACTTTATTGTCTTTTTACTTAGGGCTTCACTTTTGTTGGTAGACATTGTAGAAATTCTGATGTAATAGATGATTTAGTTGTTATTTCTTGAGCTTGGATTGATTGTATCATACTTTGAGTCATTAATTTGATACTCTATGTTGTTTAGCTCTATCGGTTTGTGATAATTGTGTGATTTATCTTAGTTGATGAATGTATGTTTGTTGATTGAACTAGCTCAAGGAATTGTGATTAATTTGATTGATTACAAGCTTGTTTAAGAACTAATTGACTAAGTTAATTGAACTTTTCTATGAGTTTTCATGGCGTTTCAATTTAGTCCCTGTTTACAAAACTCCTGATATCATTTTGTGTGCAATGAGAGCCAAATCCATCCATTGTTCCGAGTATTTTCTCCATCTCACCTTTCCAACTTTAGTTTATTTTGATTTTCATTTTGATATTTTAGTCCTTATATTTAGTCCATCAAACAAACCTTTTACAAACCAATTTTGATAAGTTTAGTGTATAGTTTTATTACATTTTCTTTAGTTCCGGCTTCTTGGAATCGCTTAAACTCTTTATACGCGGAGTCCTCGAGAGAATACGACCCGGAAATTCCATTATATTGCATATCTAGCCGGTCTTTTTAGTGCGCATCGCGACGTGCGCGATCAAAAGTGGCGCCGTTGCAAAACTCGATGGACTTGGTCTGATCCATCATGGGGACATGGATATGAAAAAAATTTTCTCCACCATATATTCCAGTACTTGAATTGATGAACCTGGTTTTGGCCGGAGGGCATTACCTGGTTCGATGAAGCAACTCTGGGTCAAAAGTCGCCTGCAAGTTAATGAATGCACAAGGGTGGCCCTGCGATTCACCTCCGATGCTTAAGTCAGTAAAGAGCTGGAGAGCAATAATATGTGCGAATAGGAATAGTGCGTACCTTTTTCTAGTGTTCTGGGCTTCCCTTTTATACTGGTTGAGGATAATCTAATGGGTTCCGGATTTGGCTCCATTTCTGATTGTGATCCTAACCAACTCTGCTGACCTGGCGCAGATATTCAGGAAAACCTTAACTGGTCGTGATCTTAACTGATTTGGCAGTTAAGATTTGTGCCGAAGGTGTTTATAATGAGAGAGACGTGCATCCCCTAACTTCTACCTGACTCCTGGTTGTCGTGGAGGCGCTCTCTCGCATGAATTCTATGTGGACGCCTAATAGCTGGCGTTCTTGATCGATGTTGGATGGTTTGGCGTCCATGACTGGGTGATCCCTTTATTGGGCTTTTGGCGTCATCGGCCCAAGTCTTGACCTTTAGGACTGTTGGGCCGATTATGGCGTTCTCGGTTGGCGTCGGACTATCTAACGTTCCTGGTCAAATGCTTCCCTTAAGTGGACCTTGACCGCCACTAGTCCAGGTCCTTAGAGCCTCCAATTTTATTAGGCCTATTATCATGAATCTCTCTTGCCATCCACCATGTTTCTATCCTTAATAATATTGAAACAATATTAGATACTTCTTTGTCCAGTTAATTAAATATCTCTCATATTTTTAACATTTTTCATTTATATTTTTATCATATTAATCTTTTTACTTATATAATCATTTTATTTGACGTGATCTTTTATAAAATAAATAAAAAAAAAACAAAACATACATTGTGAGTACTCATATTTATTTTCTTATATCACAGATTATTTAGCTTTAACTTTTAATTATATGTAGTAGTACTCGAAAAATTAATGGGAATATCTTAATTATTCATGTTTTATGTTGTAAACCAAAAAAAAATGTGAAGAAGGGAAAATAAAGAGATAAAATAGATACACAAATTAGTCTAAAAAAGGCTTAGTTCTTCAGGAACGATCCTATATGCTCCATTGATGTAGCTCTTAAAGAGCTTATCCTCATATTATATTATTATGTTTATTCTCAAATTACAATTCTATAGAAGGGAGCCTCTTATTTGTAGGACTCATGTCATAAAGTAAGATTAAGGGCACCATAATGCACCTTTAAACACACTAATGATCGTTCATGGAGAAGTTACAAAAAGACTAAATTAATGGAGCCATAATGAGGTTGTAGAGATGTTACAAGAAGGGCAAAAGACTCATGGATGTGATCATCCACATATTACATGTTGTAACGTGTTGTAAACCAAATAAATTATGAAGCACAAAGATATAGAGATAGATATAAGAGAGAAGAGATACACAAATTAGTCCTGAAAAAGACTTAGTTCTTCAGGAACTGTTCTATTCTATATGATTCATGGATTTAGTTCTTCAAGAATTCATCCTCCCATAATCTTATTATTCCATTACTCATTCTCTAATGTGTACAAAGTGAAGTCTCCCTTATATTGGACATTAGACATAAAGTGGGCTATGTAACTTATAGCATATACATTAAGGACAACATTATATGACATTAAGCACACTAATGAATGGAGGTTACACCATACAATTATGGGCATTATGGAGGAGATGTTATACACTTGAGATATGGAATCCAAAGGTCATGGATGTGGTCATCCACATATTACATATTTACAACATTTTAAAATTTGTCGTTCTTGATTTTTAAAAATTTATTGTACTATGTATATTTTTAAAATAAAAAATGTTCGATGTGCAAGGACGTATGGATTGAGGATGGAAGGGAATTTTAAAAAAAAAAAAATTAAATTAAGTAATTAAAAATTTGATCTCTAAAAGATTAATGAGTTTACAACACAATCCCTAAAAGATTGCAATACAAAATTTAATTTCTGAAAGATCAAAACAATGTACTTGTCAATACTTTTTATAGATTAAATAATATATTGTTTGAATCTAATGAGGATTATTGTGTATACCATTTTAATCTTTTAAAATTTAAATTATTTATCTCAATTTTTTAAAGATTGAATTGTCAACTCGGTAATCTTTCGATGACTAAATTATTAATTTATTTAAGTTTTTATAAGGGGAAATGGAGATAAAGACATGCACAAGGGTACTTGTTACCCTCATTGTCATTCATAATGTATAAATAGTAGGATAAATTATACTTTGATATCATGTGATTTGGATCGTTTCCACTTTGGTACCTTGAGAGTCAAAAAGAGTCATTTAAGTGATCTGTGATTTTCGTTGCTAGCACAAAGGGGTCTTGTGGTTTATTTCTGTTAGCATTTTACATAAAGTGGTCACGTGAACCACATGTCAGTCATGTGGCTCAGTAAAAAATCAAACTATGGGGTAAGTTTTATTTTGGTCATAAAACTAATTTCTTTTCATTTTGGTCCCCAAAATGTGATTTGATATGATTTATATCGTTATTTATAACTTAAAAATTGAGATGAATCATTTCCCTCTCATATATGTAATAATAAGTGAGTATGCAAAGAGAGAAATAAAAATTTTCATTCTTAGTCATAAATTAGAAATAAATTTGTGGTTATTTTTATCTCTAATTTATAACTAAGAATAACAGTGAAAAAACTCGATAAAATCACATTTTGGAACAAAATAGAACAAATGTAACAATTTGAGGGAAAAAATGGAACAAAAATAGTTTAATGCCCGAAATAAAACTTACCCTTAGTTTGAGAACTAAAATGAGTAAGATGCAAGAGAAATTAACGGCTAAGATGCAATAAAATTGATGAGTAAGATGTAGTAGAAACAAATGGCTTAGATTGAGTCATGTCAACACTTTTCGTTAAATACTAGCGGAAGTAAATCACATGATCCTTTTATGTTAATTAACGGCGAAAATTACAAGTCACTGAATTGACATTTTTTTGACTCTCAGAGTGCCAAAACGATATCGAGCCAATCTATAGAGTACCAAAATATAATTTACCAAAAATAATATCATAACAAGTCTTACTCGATCCAAAGTCCAACCTAATTTTTAATAGTTTGGGCCAATCTTGTTTCAAGAAATTTTTGACCTTGTACACTTCTTACATTTGTTAATTAATTTTTTAAAAAAATAAAAAAAAATATCACACAAAAATCATAATATTGTAATAAAAAGTTCCCAACTTGCAACCGAGAAAAGAAAAGAAAGAGATTAGTGTGTCTTCTCTACATATCAATATCAAATGAAATAATGACGGTGATGGATCCAAAGGTATCAAAATGAGCACCATGACCACCAAACCATACCCAATTGTGACTATGAAGGATGAACCAAACTATAGCTCTCTCTATATATATGTATGCTTTTTTCACATAAAGCTCCTTTTTTTTTTCTCTCTCTGTCTCTCTCACTTTCATTTTTCTTTAAATAACTTTTTAATTTATTCACATGGGCATGAACTGAATGTGCATCTATCTCATCAAATTAAACACACTTTTTGGTTTCTTGAATCAAAATTAAAAGTCCCCATTTATCATGTACATTGTTGTTCCCTACTGATCTTGTATTGTCCTCCTTCTCTTACCTGTAAGCCACTAATCACTATATATATAACCTTTCTTCCTTCATATATATATATATATATATTACATCAGTCCCAAACATGTTTTGGATTGAATGAGGAAGAAGGTGATTGCCAATCTGTAAATAGGGACCCACAATCTTTATTTTCTGTGCTTCTGACACAAGACAATCAGAGATGTATCAGATATATATGTATATGATGAAGGAAGATAGATTACATATGTGAGAGTAAATTATCTGGCATTGGTTGAAATAATAAACAATTTGATATTATTTAAGTAATATTTTTAATTCAAAAATGGTCTAAGTACATTTTTGGTCTCATAACTTTTGTTTAGGTCTCAATTTGGTCCCATAACTTTTTTGTTGCACTTTTGATCTCATATCTTTTGCTTAGGTTGCAGATTGGGTCACATGTTCCACTTTTGGTCCCCTATCTTTGGGTCAAATTGCAGAATTAGTCACATATCTTTGGGTTAGACGCATAATAGGTCTCAACTTTGGATCAGGTGGGATTGATGGTGAAATTTTTTGCAAAGATATGAGACCGATTCTGCAACCTAACCAAAACATATGGGACCAAAACTAATACAAGACCAAATTTGCAACATTTTGCAAAGATATAGGACCAAAAGTGCAAAAAAATGGTTATGGGACCAAATTGAGACCTGAACAAAACTTATGGGATCAAAAGTGCACTTTGACCTTCAAAATTTTATAAAAACAGTTATTTCTATTAAAAAAATCTCTCACAAAAATTAGATGTGCAGTACATGTTGAATTTAGATTAGTTATGATAAACTTTTGAATATCATGTAAGTAAAAAAAATAAAAAGAGAGATATATATGAGAGTAAGATTTTGCTTTTACTTGTGACTTGTGTCGACACACAAAATTAGGAACCACAAAACCACAAGTTAAAGATGAGGAAGGTCTGTAAGTAGGGACAGTATTATTGAAGTGAAAAGATTTAAGGATGTGCTATTCTTGGATTTTATTGGTTCATCTACAAGCTAGATCCTTCATATCTCTTCTTCACAAATTAATGAAGCCAAATCAAACTTATTAGTATTTATGTTTAATTCAATTCAAAATGGTTTATATAATATAGACAAATATATCTCTAAAATATAGAGTCAGTTTTAGTTGTATCATAAAAAGAAATTGCGTTAATTATATCTTTAATGTTTCACATTTGATTCAATTTTACTCCCGAATTAGAGGTACAATTAAAAAAAAAAGGCCAAAGTTCTATTTTGGTCCCTTAGTTATGTTCAATGTTCCAAATTGGTCCCTCAGTTATTTTTCGTTCCATATTGGTCCCTCAGTTTTCCAAAACTTGGCACACTTGGTCTCTCAAATGTTTTTCATCCATTTTTCCCTTATAAAAAATACAAAATTGATTTTGGACTCCCAAAAGTTTAAATTTTTGCATTAAGGACCTTTTATCTCTATAATAGAACCAAAATGTAAGAAGTAAGAAATAAATGAGAGTTTTAGTTTATTTCACACCAAATCTCTCCTCTCTCTCTCTTCGTCGATGTGCTCTCTCTCTCTCTCTCCATCGTTGCTCTCTCTCTCTCTCTCTCTCTCTCTCTCTCTCTTCGTCGCTGCTGGTTACGTTTTTCTCCTCACTGCTCCTGGAAATTCTCTCTGGATCCCGACGATTCTCATGTTTCTTGCAGGTTTAATCAAGTACGCGGAGAGAAATTCCCTCTTGATCCCGATGATTCCTTCTCTCTCTCTCTCTCTCTCTCTCTCTCTCTCTCTCTCTCTCTCTCTCTCTCTCTCTCTCTCTCTGTATCTTGCAAGCATGAAGTCATTTCAGAGATCCATAGTTCGACATCCAGATCCGGGTATGGATTACGCAACGCTCATGGAGGAATGAATGTATTCCACAGTTGAGGTTTGGATTCCGACGAACATTGAGGCTATCGACAAGAGAGAGAGAGAGAGAGAGAGAGAGAGAGAGAAGCGACGGAGAGAGAGAGAGATGAGAAATTTGGTGTGAAATAAACTAAAACTCCTATTTATTTCTTATTTTTTATATTTTGGTTCTATTATAGAGAAAAAAGTCCTTAATGCAAAAATTTAAACTTTTGGGAGTTAAAAATCAATTTTGTCTTTTTTTTTAACAGAAAAATAGATGGAAAACGTTTGAGGGACCATGTGTGCCAAGTTTTGGAAAACTGAGGGACCAATATGGAACGAAAAATAACTGATGGACCAATTTGGAACATTGAACATAACTGAGGGACCAAAATAGAACTTTGGCAAAAAAAAATACAAGTTGGTGGTACAATTGAAATACAAGTTGAATCTAAATTAGTTTGAGCGAAATATTAGAGATTGGATGAACAATAATAAATATAATCACATATTAAAATAAAGTATAAGATACAATATAAATAGGGTTTAGGGTTTAGAGTTTAGGGTTTTAGGGGTTTTAGCGTTTATGGTTTTAGGGTTTAAAGTTTAGAGTTTGGGGTTTAAGTTTTAGGGTTTTTAATACTTTTAAGAACTAAATTGGAATGTTTGGAAGAGTTTTGGGACACTTTACAATTTTATTTTTAGGATTTGGGACTAAAATGAATGAAGATGATGNATTTTTCTATTAATGATATCTAATTTATCAAATTAACTATTAAAAAATCTCAAAAGTATATGTATTAATTATGAATTTGTGATTAATAAATATCATAGCTTACGGTGAAATTATATTTGGCTAGCCACCTAGTCCTTAAATATGTAACTTCCTGATTCTGAGTCTTTGAAAGAAATATTAATTTTAGTAATTTGTGGCTATCAATTTTCTTTTCAATAATTTGGAAAAATTATAAGTCCTCATTATATTAAATCTTTTAGATGTTGTATTCCAATTGGAAAATAATTGAGTAAACTATTAAATTGGTCCCTGGATTATTGGCTCGCTGACAAATTGGTCCCCAGATTAACGAAATTGACAAATAAGTCCCCGAATTTTACAAACGTTACTCAAATTGGTCCTTCCGTGAAATCTCCGTTTACAAACTCGCTGACGTGACATGTTAAGTTCCACATCAGCAGTTGGAAAACTGAAAAAAAAAAAAAAAAAAAAAAAAAAAAAAAAAAAAAAAAAAAAAAAAAAAAAAAAAAAAAAAAAAAAAAAAAAAAACCGCCAACTGTGCATGTAGTGCCACATAAGCATTAATATTTAAAAAACAAAACATTTCATCTCTTCTTCAAAGAGTTCAATTTTTATTCCATTATTTTCAATTCCCCCTCTTTTCATCATCTTCATTCATTTTAGTCCCAAATCCTAAAAATAAAATTGTAAAGTGTCCCAACACTCTACCAAACATTCCAATTTAGTCATTAAAAGTATCAAAAACCCTAAAACCTAAACCCTAAACCCCTAACATCCTAAACCCTAAAACCCTAAAATCCTAAAATTGTAAAGTCTCCCAAAACTCTTCCGAACATTACTATTTAATCCTTAAAAGTATTAAAACCATAAAACCTAAACCCCAAACTCTAAACCCTAAAACCCTAAATCCTAAAATCCTAAAACCTAAACCTTAAAACCCTAAACCCTAACCCCAAAACCCTATAACCCTAAAACCTAAACCCTAAACCCTAAACCCTAAAATCCTAAAACCTAAACCCTCTCCCCTTTTATCAAGATATGCTTTCAATCAAGTCCCTGTCCAAATTACAAATTGGCCCTGATTGTTTTCTTTTCTTTTCAAAATGATCCCATCTTCTTCATCCAATTCAGGCCAGGACGATGAAGACCGAAGCGAACTCAATTCACGCAAGGAAGCTGAGATCTGAAGCACTGACTGAATCCGGCGAGGGAGGCCAAAGGAGTCTGGAAACTTCTCGATTCTGTATCCGATTCATTTTAAAGCAACCATCTCCATCTTCATCTTCGCGATTTCAACTCCTTCATCTTCCCAAAATCCAAGCTTGAATCAACAGATTCGACCGCAAAACTTCATCTTCCCAAAATCCAAGCTTGAATCAACAGATTCAACAGCAAAACTACCAGATTCGACAACAAAACTACCAGATTCGCTCATCTCCACTACGTTCTGATTACTTGACACCAAACTACCAGATTCGACTCATTCTCTCTCGCAAAAAAGTTCTCGCTGTTGTCTTTCTTGCTCATCGATTTCTGATTTTTTTAATCTCGTCTTTCTCTCATTTGCAGTGATTGATAGAGTGAGATTAACAAGAATTTCGCTCTCAACCAAATTTCACTCGATTTTGCTCTCTCTCCCTCTCGATTTCGCTCTTGATTTTGGGGAGAAAATCTGGGAAGTGTGAAAAGGGAAGAAGGTGGCAGTGACAATGGGGGGAAGGTGGCGGTGAATTTTTTGGATGATGATGAAATCGCGAATATGGGAAATGAAATCGTGATTTTTTTGGATGATGATTAACACAGGTTGTGAGGGTTGGGAAGATGAAGATGAAAATAAAAAAAAATTAATTTTTAGGAGTTTAGGGTTTAGAGTTTAGGGTTTTAGGGGTTTTAGCGTTTAGGGTTTAGAGTTTGGGGTTTAAGTTTTAGGGTTTTTAATACTTTTAAGGACTAAATTGGAATGTTTGGAAGAGATTTTGGACACTTTACAATTTTATTTTTAGGATTTGAGACTAAAATGAATGAAGATGATGAAAAGAGGGAGAATTGAAAATAATGGGATAAAAATTGAACTCAAGGACCAATTTGAAGAAGAGATAAAATGTTTTTTTTTTAAATATTAATGCTTATGTGGCACTACATGCACAGTTGGCTTTTTTTTTCAGTTTTCCAATTGATGACGTGGCACTTAACGTGCCACATCAGCAGTTAACGGCCACGTCAGCGAGTTTGCAAACGGAGATTTCACGGAAGAACCAATTTGAGTAAAATTTGTAAAATTCGGCGACTTATTTGTCAATTTTGTTAAACTGAGGACCAATCTGTCAGCGAGCAAATAATCCAGGGACAAATTTAGTAGTTTACTCGAAAATAATTTGATATTAATTAAAGGGTAAATTATACTTTGGTATCCTGTGGTTTGACCCTATTTCACTTTGGTACCCTGTGGTTTGAATTCTGACACTTTGGTACCATGTGGTATCCTCCAATAACACTTTGGTACTCTTTGGAGCTATTTGTAATTTTAACCATAACAAATTTTGTAATTTTAGTCCCTAGATAATATTTTCCAGGGACCTATTTGTAATATTTTGAAAATTTTTGGGGTCAATATGTAATTTTTGAAAAATTTGTTATGGTTAAAATTACAAAATAGCTCTAAAGGCTACCATAGTGGTAATGGAGAATACCACAGGGTACCAAAGTGTCAGGTTTCAAACCACAAAGTACCAAAGTGAAATAGGGTCAAATCATAGGGAACCAAAATGTAATTTATCTTTAATTAAATATGATGTTGAGTGCATCATAAGGAGAAGCTTAGAGCACCCAAATATGATGTAGAGGAATGACATATTTGCAGTTTTCAAAAAGTTAAAAAGGAGTTCATCTAGAGAAAAAAGTGTTGAGTGGATTTATGATTACCGAGAATAAAACGAGTATTTTAGAAACCTAAATTTTTTTTTTTGGCCAACAACCTAAATTTAATTTTGAATTATGAGATAACTAGGTATTTGGCCAACAACCTAAAATTAATTTTGTCTTTTTTTTTTAACAGAAAAATGAATGGAAAACGTTTGAGGGACCATGTGTGTCAAGTTTTGGAAAACTGAGGGACCAATATGGAACAAAAAATAACTGATGGACCAATTTGGAACATTGAACATAACTGAGGGACCAAAATAGAACTTTGGCAAAAAAAAATACAAGTTGGTGGTACAATTGAAATACAAGTTGAATCTAAATTAGTTTGAGCGAAATATTAGAGATTGGATGAACAATAATAAATATAATCACATATTAAAATAAAGTATAAGATACAATATAAATAGGGTTTAGGGTTTAGAGTTTAGGGTTTTAGGGGTTTTAGCGTTTATGGTTTTAGGGTTTAAAGTTTAGAGTTTGGGGTTTAAGTTTTAGGGTTTTTAATACTTTTAAGAACTAAATTGGAATGTTTGGAAGAGTTTTGGGACACTTTACAATTTTATTTTTAGGATTTGGGACTAAAATGAATGAAGATGATGAAAAGAGGGAGAATTCAAAATAATGGGATAAAAATTGAACTCAGGGACCAATTTAAAGAAGAGACGAAATGTTTTTTTTTTCAAATATTAATGCTTATGTGGCAATACATGCACAGTTGGTTTTTTTTTTCCAGTTTTCCAATTGCTGACATATTTGCAGTTTTCAAAAAGTTAAAAAGGAGTTCATCTAGAGAAAAAAGTGTTGAGTGGATTTATGATTAGCGAGAATAAAACGAGTATTTTA
>QANZ01005833.1:17587-57070 GCA_003254925.1 Chamaecrista fasciculata
AAAAAAAAAAAAAAAAAAAAAAAAAAAAAAAAAAAAAAAAAAAAAAAAAAAAAAAAAAAAAAAAACTGTCAGCTGTGCATGTAGTGCCACATAAGCATTAATATTTAAAAAAAAAACATTTCATTTCTTTTTCAAATTTGTCCCTGAGTTCAATTTTTATCCCATTATTTTCAATTCCCCCTCTTTTCATCATCTTCATTCATTTTAGTCCCAAATCCTAAAAATAAAAATGTAAAGCGTCCCAAAACTCTACCAAACATTCCTGGTTAGTCATTAAAAAGTATTAAAAACCCTAAAACCTAAACCCCAAACTCTATAACCTAAAATCTTAAACCCTAAAACCCTAAAATCCTAAAATTGTAATGTGTCCCAAAACTCTTCCAAACATTTCTATTTAATCATTAAAAGTATAAAAACCATAAAAACTAAACCCCAAACTCTAAACCCTAAAACCCTAAACTTGAAAACCCTAAACTCTAAAATCCTAAAACCTAAACCCTAAAACACTAAACCCTAACCCCAAAACCCTAAAATCCTAAACCCTATAACCCTAAAACCTAAACCATAAACCCTAAAATCCTAAAACCTAAACCCTCTCCCCTTTTATCAAGATATGCTTTCAATCAAGTCCTTGCCCAAATTACAAATTGGCCCTGATTGTTTTCTTTTCTTTTTAAAATGGTCCCATCTTCTTCATCCAATTCAGGCCAGGAAGATGAAGCCAAAGCGAACTCAATTCACGCGAGGAAGCTGAGATCTAAAGCACTGACTGAATCCGGTGAGGGAGGCCAAAGGAGTCGGAAAGCTTCTCGATTCTCTATCCGATTCATTTTAACCAACCATCTCCATCTTCATCTTGTTAATCTCTCTCCATCTTCAACTGATTCAACAGCAAAACTACCAGATTCGACAACAAAACTACCTGATTCTCTCATCTCTACTGCGTTCTGATTACTTGACGCCAAACTACCAGATTCGACTCATTCTCTCTCGCAAAAAAGCTCTCGCTGTTGTCTTTCTCGCTCATCGATTTTTGATTTATTTCATCTCGTCTTTCTCTCATTTGCAGCGATTTATAAAGAGAGATTAACAACAATTTCGCTCTCAACTAAATTTCTCTCGATTTTGCTCTCTCTCCCTCTCGGTTCGCTCTTGATTTTGGGGAGAAAATCTGGGAAGTCTGAAAAGGGAAGAAGGTGGTAGTGACAGTGGGGGGAAGGTGGCAGTGAGTTTTTTGGATGATTATGAAATCGCGAATATGGGAAATGAAATCGTGATTTTTTTGGATGATGATTAACACAGGTTGTTAGGGTCGGGATGATGAAAAAAAAAAGATTTAGGGGTTTAGGGTTTAGAGTTTAGGGTTTTAGTGTTTAGAGTTTAGGGTTTAGAGTTTAGAGTTTCGGGTTTAAGTTTTAGGGTTTTTAATACTTTTAAGAACTAAATTGGAATGTTTGGAAGAGTCTTGGGACACTTTACAATTTTATTTTTAGGATTTGGGACTAAAATGAATGAAGATGATGAAAAGAGGGAGAATTGAAAATAATGGGATAAAAATTTAAATCAGGGACCAATTTGATGAAGAGATGTTTTTTTCTTAAATATTAATGCTTATGTGGCACTACATGCATAGTTGGCGGTTTTTTTTTCTTTCAGTTTTCCAACTGCTGACGTGGCACTTAACGTGCCACGTCAGCAGTTAACGGCCACGTCAGCGAGTTTGCAAACGGAGATTTCACGGAAGGACCAATTTGAGTAACATTTGTAAAATTCGGGGACTTATTTGTCAATTTCGTTTATCTGAGGACCAATCTGTCAGCGAGCCAATAATCCAGGGACCAATTTAGTAGTTTACTAAAAAATAATTTGATATTAATTAAAGGGTAAATTATACTTTGGTATCCTGTGGTTTGACCCTATTCCACTTGGGTACCTTGTGGTTTGAAACCTGACACTTTGGTAACATGTGGTATTCTCCAATAACACTTTGGTACTCTTTGGACCTATTTGTAATTTTAACCATTACAAATTTTGTAAAAATTACATATTAACACCAAACTTTTTTATGTTTTCATTTTAGTCCCTAGATGATATTATCCAGGGACCTATTTGTAATTTTTTTGAAAATTTTTGGGGTCAATATGTAATTTTTGAAAAATTTGTTATGGTTAAAATTACAAAATAGCTCCAAAGGCTACCATAGTGTTAATGGAGAATACCACAGGGTACCAAAATGTCAGGTTTCAAACCACAAGGTACCGAAGTGAAATAGGGTCAAATCATAGGGTACCAAAATGTAATTTATCTTTAATTAAATATGATGTAGAGTGCATCATAAAGAGAAGCTTAGAGCACGCAAATATGATGTAGAGGAATGACATATTTGCAGTTTTCAAAAAGTTAAAAAGGAGTTCATCTTGAGAAAAAAGTGTTGAGTGGATTTATGATTAGCGAGAATAAAACGAGTATTTTATAAACCTAAATTTATTTTTTTTTTGGCCAAAAACCTAAATTTAATTTTGAATTATGAGATAACTAGGTATTTGGCCAACAACCTAAAATCAATTTTGTCTTTTTTTTTTTAACAGAAAAATGGATGGAAAACGTTTGAGGGACTATGTGTGCCAAGTTTTCGAAAACTGAGGGACCAAAATAGGACTTTCGCAAAAAAAAAAATACAAGTTGGTGGTACAATTGAAATACAAGTTGAATCTAAATTAGTTTGAGCGAAATATTAGATATTGGATGAACAATAATAAAAATAATCACATATTAAAATAAAGTATACGATGCAATATAAAAAATTAAGGACTGAATATATGATTGATTTTCTTATAATATTTTTTAATAACAAAAAAGAAATTGAAAACTACTCAAATACTAAAAAAAATTAAATTTTATTATTCTCTTACTCTTTAATATTTTTCTATTAATGATATCTAATTTATCAAATTAACCATTAAAAAATCTCAAAAGTATATATGTATTAATTATGAATTTGTGATTGATAAATATCATAGCTTACGGTGAAATTATATTTGGCTAGCCACCTAGTCCTTAAATCTGTAACTTCCTGATTCTGAGTCTTTGAAAGAAATATTATTTTTAGTAATTTGTGGCTATCAATTTTCTTTTTAACTATTTGGTCCCTAGTGACGATTTGATCCCTGAATTTAAAAAGTGTACTTTTTGGTTGTTGAATTTGTAATTTTTGGTTCCTGAATTTGACCAACGGACCAAATCGTTGACAATTACAATAGTTCATCGACAGAGTAGTATATTATGGTTATTCAGGGACTAATTAGTTGACTTGATATAAATTTAGGGATCAAAGAGTAATTTTTCTCCTTTTCAAAAGAAGTTTTATTTTCAAAACCTATCATTAAAAATGCTTTCTGTAAAACTTATCCAAACAGACCCTTAACATGTCATCTAAACAAAATTAAATAACAAATAGCAGGTTAAACTAATATTTTAGTCCTCATAATTTCATTGAGTTTGTAACCCAGTCCCTCTAATTTCAATCTCCGTAACCCAGTCCTTATACTTTGAATAATTTTATCAAAATGCCCTTAGCTATTAACAGTATTAAAACTCTGTTAAATACATGTCTAACTAGGTATATCGCATACAGTCCCCAAATGACCTTTCATTGTTGAAGCAGAATATGAGAAAACGCAAGCACATATTTGAAACTCTAAAATTGGAGAGAAAGATCTTTGGGAAGAAGAAAAGAGTGAGAACTTAACACAGCAGGTACTAAATTATTTTCTATTATTGTATATTCATATCTTTTATATTATAAAAAATGAATTAAACTTTAGACAATATCTTGAATTACTGTTCATGATCGAGTTTCTAAACCCAACCCCTTGAATTAGAAGCAAGTGTTGTTGAAACTTGAATGTGAAGGAGAATGGTAATGTTTGACATGAAAATATAAGGACACGTATTATTTTAACCTAACAAATAAAATTATGGAAAAAATACTCCGGATGTCCAGACTATTGGGTAAGTCTCATGTGTTCACCTTAATTTTTTTTAGCACTCTCAAACTTTTATTATATTTGATTCAATTGTACCACAAGATTTATTGCTGTTCAAATCGTTGATAAAAAATATTAATATCAATATTTTTGGAAATACAATTTACACATACTATTATTTGGATGCATCAAAGAAGTCAAGCTACACAACATTATCAACTATAATATATAACAAGTAAAGGCTTCCCAAACATTTTTTTGCATTCATCAATTGTTTGGGATTTTCTAATATTATAAATCGTCTACAACTTTTTACTTTTTTAAAAGTAAATTAATTAATTATTTTTTTTAGAGTAAATATAAGAATGTTTTTTTAAACTGTGTAAACGATAGGTTTTTCCATTTAGTCTTTAAAAGATAAAATTATACAATTTTGTTCCTGAAATATATAGTTACAAATCTAATATAATTTTAGATTTTACTAAAATTATTATATAAACAATTGTAGTTAAAATTATAATAATATTCGCGTCAATTGTACTTTCTCAAAACTTTTACATTTTTTTTTTGTCAATTATACCTTAAAAATGTTGATGTTAACATGATATCAATATTTTTTTTGTTAATAATTTAGATGACGTTAGACCTTAAGATAATATAATTGAACATAAAATAATTTGGTTAAAGGGTCATTTTGGTCATAAATGTGTGCCATAATGTTCATTTTGGTCAATTATGTTTTAAAATATTCAAATTGGTCCTAAATGTTTGCAAAATGTTTCAGTTTGGCCCTAAACTATTGAATATGACTTGTTTCAAGTTCAAACGTAACAAGTTTAGAGCTACATATTGTTTTTGAAGACTTCTCTATCCAGTTGGTGCCATCAACAAATAAGGTCAAATCGGTCCTAAAAATAGATCGTTCGTTTCATGGTCAAACAATTAAAGTTGATCATATCTCTCTCGTTTCAAATTCGAATGCGACAAATCCAGAGCTACCAGTTCCTTTTAACAAGTCTTTTGAACTTGAAATGAAAGATGAGAGAAATATGACCAAATTCAATAGTTTGGGACCAAAATGAAACATTTTATTAATATTTAGGACTAAAATGAATCATTTTGCCAACATTTAGGACCGATTTGAATTTTTTGAAACATAATAGACCAAAATGACCCTTTGACCAAATAATTTTAGAGATAAACTTGCCATAGTTTGAAAACACTATATATAAGCTTGCCTAAAATAAAAAGATGACAAGTGTATATTAAGCCCTAGAAACCTCAAGCATAATTACAAATTTGATTGAAAATGATTATGGCATTTGGTTGCCCCACATGAAATTTATGTCACACATATCTAATCCTTCCATTGTCTCATTATATGAATGAAACCGACTTAATTAGCTTTAATCACAATTATTAGGGCTAGCAGCCACAATTATGAGTTTAATCATCTATGTCATCATTTATAAAGTCATTTCATTTGGAAAATTAGTTAGCTAATTATCACCGTAGGCTAAGTTCATGGTGACACTCAATATTTCGTTTATTGATCTTTTAATTACATCTCTTTTTACACTTGTATATTATAAAAAATTATCAAACCATTTTTTTGTGAGAGATTAAAATATACTTTTAGTCTTCTATTTTAAGATTGGATTTTAATTTTTAGGTCAAAGGCCTATTTTGGTCCCTCATATTTGCTCAAAGTTTCATTTTGGTCCCTTAAGTTTTTTCATTCCGTTTTGGTCCCTCATGTTTGCTCAAAGTCTCGTTTTGGTCCCTCAAGTTTTTTCCGTTCTATTTTGATCCCTCAAGTTTCTAAAATGTTCCACCGTTAGTCCTAACTCTTTTCCATCCACTTTTTCTATTAAAAAAAGGGAAAAAAAAAATAACTTTCATCTCCTAACAATTTTGCTCTTTTACAAAAGGGAAGAACCTTAATGCAAAAGAGCAAAATTGTTGGGAGATGAAAGTTAGTGTTTTTTTTTTTAACATAAAAAGTAGATGGAAAAGAGTCAGGGACTAACGGTGAAACTTTTTGGAAACTTGAGGGACCAAAACGAAACTTAAGCAAACACGAGGGACCAAAATGGAAATAAAAAAACTTTAGGGACCAAAACGGAACCTTAAGCAAACATGAGGGACCAAAACGGAACAAAAAAAACTTGAGGGACCAAAATAGAACTTTGAGCAAACATGAGGGACCAAAATAGGACTTTGGCCTAATTTTTATCTCATAAATTTGATAAGTTGCATTTTAGATAAATTTGTAAACATTAATCTATTTTTTACTCTTATGATACTAAAAAAATCTACGGTGTATCTATTGTGTCTTTCAACTTACGGTCAAGTTTCAATTTCTTCCTTAAAATTTAATAAATTTTACTTTTATTTTTAAAATTTAAAAATAAAAAAGATATCTTTGCAATTTCGCTCCCTTATCGTTGGGGTAGATTGAAATCCAACCCTTTATCTTTTTTTATTGCAATTTTGGTCCTCCAAGTTTCCCAAAAGTTTCACTCCTTAGTCCCAATGATTGAATGTGGTCATGTCTCTCTCGTTTGAAGTTTGAATGTGATAAGTTTCGAGCTACACGTTGCTTTTGGCGAGTTTTTTCTTGGTCTAGTTAGAGTCGTCAACAAACAATGTTAAATTGGACTTCGAAAGTGGACCACTTGTTTCACAGTCAAATGAGCAAAAAATAGTTATATCTTTCTTATTTTAAGTCCAATTGCGATACGTTTAGAACTATGGGTTACTATTGGCAAGTCCTTTTTTCTATCTAGTTGGGACCCTTAGCAAATGAGGTCAAATGGGTCCCGAAAAGTGGTTTTTGATAATTTTTTACTTCCCGGTTCTAGAAATAGGGGTGTACACGGGCCGAGCTAGGTCACCAGGTTCAATCAGGCCAATTATTTTTTTTTCAGATTTTTTTATTTGAACTATTTATGTAATTTGTATATTTTTAACTTGTATATATTGATGAAATAATTACTTTAATGATGTTTTATCAATAAAGACATTTAATTTGAGTTATTTCTTAAAAAAAGTGATTTAATTAAGATTAAGTATATATTTATGTACTTTTTTCATATACAATTGATAAAAATAATAATACATATGTATTTTCATCAATTACAAAAATATTTAGGAGTAGAAAATATAAATTTATATAGTATACATTTTAAAAATTGAGTATACCCCGGCCGGGGCCGGATTTAGAAACACTAGGCCAGGACCCGACTCGAATATCTCGGGCTGGGCCTTGAACACCCCTATCCAGAACCATTTTTCATATCTAATTTGACGTCATTTATTGCCAAATTGAGGCTATCGGCAAATGATAAATAATACTTTGAAAGTGGGTTTTGTCAAAACATCAACAACAACTTTTGCAGTACTATTTGACCTCGTTTAACAACGACTCCAACTAGACAAAAAAAAAACTTGTCAAGAGTAACTCGTGGCTCCAATTTCATCCTATTCAAACTTGAAACGAGAGAGATATGATCAACTTTATGAAATGAGCAGATCATTTTTAGGCCCAATTTTAAGTCCAATTTGATCTCCATTTTTAACAGCCCTAATTGCATAAACTTATCAATAGTAATTTTTTTTTTTGCATCCAGACTTAAAACGAAAGAGATATAACTACATTTAGTAGTTACTAGTTAGAGACTAAAATGAAACTATTGAAAAATATTAAGGACCAAAATGGAAAAAAGAAAATATTAGGAACTAAAATCAAATTTAAAATAAATATTAGGGACCAAACTGAGATTTTGGCCATTTAAAGTATTTCAAGTATCACGTTAGATACAAATATAAATGTTGGATAAAAGATAATATGAAAACATATAGTGAAAAAAATTATGATGCCATCCCTAATATTAGATGATACTAAAAAGAGTAAATTAATCTTTAAAAAAAATAGTAAATTAATAATTTAGTCTATGAAAAGATCATCGAGTTAACAATTTGATTTTTGAAAAATTGAAACATATAGTTTAATCCTATCAAAATAGTATATTTATAAGTATTTTTTATGTACTAAAAGAGCAATTTGGATTCTCTATAGTACTTTAGGGGTGTAGTGCTGAGAGAGATAAGAATAGGGTAGAGAGAGAAAGTGTCAGTGAGACCCACTTTCTCTCTCTACTTGTTCCTTTTTTTATCTCCACTTCACCTATAGTGTACTATAGATGATCCAAATTGACTAAAAACAATTGGGATCCTCTATAGTACTCTAGGAGTGTAGTGTTGAAAGAGATAAGAATAGGGTAGAGAGAGAAAGTGTTAGTGGGACCCACTTTCTCTCTCTGCACATCACCTATAGTGTACTATAGATGATCCAAATTGACTAAAAACAATTTGGATAATTTTTCAAAGACTAAAAAGAATACTATTTTAATATTTTAGAAACTAAATTATATATTTTAATCTTTTAGGGACCGAATTATCACCTCAATAATTTTTCAATGACCAAATTATTAGTTTTTTTTAACCAAACCAAATTGTTAGTTTACTCGGACTAAAAATACAATTTCCCTTTTGTTGGGTTCCTAATCTCAATTTTGGACAACCACAAGGGGGTAAGAAGTAAAACTTTTGAAAGTTAAAAAACAAGAAAACGTGTTAGTTATCTTTTTAACTTGGTCCACTCATACCATTTTTTTCCTTGATCAGTTAAGCTTAACACTCGGCACGTTGCTTTATTATATCCTCTCTCTGTTTCCCTAACGAACCGTCCCTTAAAATCATCAACACAAAAAAGATCAATCATTCGTGGTGCTCAAGGGTATGTTTGGATGGGGTGTCAACGGGGAATAGAGAGGGAAAGAAGGGACAAAAGGTAAAAAAAATTATGTTTGGAAGCTTTTTTTAAGGAAGAGTGGAGTGGATAAGGAGAGACACTTGGTACCCCAAAATTCAATTTTTGCTGATCGGGTGCCAAGGAAGGAGTGGACAGTTTTATAATTTTTTAATGACAATTATATCCTTATACTAACCAAAATTAACATGTGTCCACTCCATTCCATTCCATTACTAATAATTTCCAAACAAGATTAACAAGTGTCCATTCATTTCCTCATTAAAAAGTCTCAAACAACATATCTACTAAGTCCATTAATATCGTGTCCTCCCCACTCTATTAGTGTCCATTAATATCCTCTCTACTCCATCATCACAGAAACTCCCAAATATAGCCTAAGATTAATCTCCAAACTTTTTTCATCTTCATTGATTCTTTTTTCTGAGCCCTCACAGGGCATTTTCTTTCTCTACCTTTCCTATTTCTTCTCTCTGGACCACACTTTAGAGTTGAACAAGAAAACTCCTTCTTCTTTTTCTCCTTCTCCTTCTTCCTTTTCATCTGTCAGGAAACTGATAAATTCAATTCCTTTTGTTTTTCCTTTGCTTTGCTTTGGCCATTCTTTTGAAATCCTCTCTTTACGTTATTCCTCTTTTCCTCTGACTTCTCTGACTCCTTGTTCTTACTGTACACTATTTGGAAACTTAGAATCCCCTGTTTTCGAAATCTCTTTCTCTTGTTGATTTTCCTCGAATCTAGACTTCTGGGTCGGTTTGGATTCTTGGGCTTTCTCGAAAAAAATGGCTGTTGTCGAACTTTGCTCTGAGAATTCTGGGGTTTCCATGACACCCAGAATCTCGTTCTCTCATGATTTCTCCCAATCCGATTTCATACCCGTTGAGCAAAACCCCTTCAGATCAAACTCGTCTGGTTTGAACTCGAGCTTCGATTTCGATGTCTGTGTTCGTGAAACCTCGGAGCATGAATCATCTTCGGCTGACGAGCTTTTCTCAGGTGGGAAAATGCTTCCCACTGAGATCAAGAAGAAGAAGAAAACGCCACATCAACAACCTCAGTCCTCTCCTTCACGTCTAGAAGGTGTTCGAGAAAATGCCTCAATGAGCAAGAAATCGAAGAACAAAAAGCAGCATGTGAGTGATGAAGTGGATGAGAAGCAGAGTTCTTGTAATAACAATAATAATAGTAATATCAAGTCATCGTCATCGTCATCATCATCATTCTGGGGATTCAAGAGAAGTAGTAGCTGTGGAAGTGGTGGATATGGAAGAAGCTTATGCCCTTTGCCACTTCTATCAAGAAGCAATTCAACAGGATCGTCGTCTTCTACTATCACAACAACACCGAGTGTGAAGAGGATGTCACTCTCAAATATGAAGCAGCAAAATCCCCAGAAATATGCTTCGACAAGGCCTTCTTCTTCTTCTAATCTAAAGCCTCCATTGAAGAAAAACTATGGAGGACCTTATGGGCATAGTAATAGTAATGGTGTTAGAGTCAATCCTGTCTTGAATGTTCCTTCTGCGAGCTTGTTTGGCTTGGGCTCTATCTTCTCCACCAATAAAGACAAAACCAAGAAGAAGTGATTTTTTTTTTTTGGTGGAAGAAGTGATTTTAATTTACTCACATAAAGGCTTGATTCTTCCAATAAGGATAGGTTTGGATGGAGAAAAATAAAGAGAGAGAAAGGAAGTGACCTTTTTCCTTCCTTTTATTTCTCTATTCTTCCCAATCCAAACTAACATCACATGAATCTACTAATTAATTGAGTCTTATATTTCCTCCTTGTGTATGTACTTTCTTCTTTTTGGGTTTATTATATATAGAGTAAATTAACAGTTTGATTCTCGAAAGATTATCGTATTGAAAAATTCGATCCCTAACAAATGTTTAATACCTGAAAAATCCAAATAATATACTTTTTAGTCTTTATTTTATAGACTAAAAAGTATATTATTCAGATCTTTCAGTGACTAAATTGTGTTTTCAATCTTTTAGGACCTAAGTTATCGTTCGATTTGTTAGTATCATGGGGTTTGGAAAATCAGGTAGCTAGGGGTTAAGACTTGAGATATTGGAGATGTGAAATTAATCAAAGGCTTTTTTGCTATATAATTTGCATCATCAAGAAGACAAAGGAAGATGATGAAGAAAAAGAATGGTTGTGGATGGATGGATGCAGGATTGATATAATGCAGGCACATGCTTTGGGGCACACAATGACAGGTAATTGTAGCTTTCATGGCTGCCCCTTGCTTGTTTTTTTGTCCATGTACTTTTGTTCTCTGGTCAGAAAAAAATGTGTAAATACATTTCTTTTGATTTTGATTTTGGGATTTTCATTCCCATCATCATGATCTTCTTCATCTTCATCTTCTTCCTTTTCATGATGATGTGTCTGAAATATGTAAGAGACTACATATAATGGAGAGAAGTTGAAGTTGCTTGTGCAATTAATGTTATGTATGAGCTTGGCTTGTTTATCTTCTTCATTCGGTTGTTTTTGTCCTTCATTGATTTTGAATTGATTGATGATAAAAACATGTATTCAGTTATTTCTTGTTTTATTTATGTATATGTAAGTGATGCAAGGAAAAAATTGGTTGTATAATTAGTTTAATGTATTGTGTGAACTTCAAATTTTGAAGCAAACGGTTGGCAATTAAGTTCTATAGTCTAAATAAAATTAACATTTTTAAAATAAAAAACAAATTGGTTACCTTTCGCCCATGACAATTGCATGGCTTGGGTTCAATTCCTAATGATACCTCAATTTGTAGGTTATCTTTAAGTACCGTTATAAGTACTCATTGAGCCCCGAGGCCTGCCTTAACCCTAGACTGAGGCGTCATCCCTTCACCTAAATTTTGGTTTACAAAAAAAAATGTGTTATAACTTATAAGTTATAACATATTAACATGGGCATGGGGGAAATTCTAAAATGTAATTTGAAGTATGCATACAACTTCATACAATTATGAGGTGGCATAATACATTTTTTAAATAATTTAATGCTGAGAAGATAATTTTTTTAACTAATTTTTTTGGCCAATAAAACTGTATTAAAAAACCAGAAGGGCCAAGCCCAAGCAACAAAAAACAGGAACCACAGTTCAGCACAAGAAAGAAAACAAAACAGAGAAGCAAGGTTAGCCAACACCGGCTCTTGCAGCAGAAAAAGAAAATAAACCAGAACAATCCTCAGACAAAATCTTAGCCAAAGAAGAAGGGGGTGAGGACACCCAACCAAAGGGGCACATCTTCAAAGCGGCTTTCCTAGCTACCCAATCAGCAGCATAGTTTGCTTGACGAGGAATATGAGAAAGAGACCAACCAACAACAGTCTTCAGCTTTTCCACAACATCAGAAATAATAGCAGCACTCCTCCACTCCACTGTAGCACATGAGCCATTGACAGCCTCCACTAATTCCTTGCAATCTGATTCAATAAAAACATTACTAAGCTTCAAAGCATCAATCATACAAACAGCATGAAACAAGGCCATAGCTTCAGCAGCAAAAGCAGATTGGACAGTAATGGCACTACAAAAACCATCAATCATGCTTCCCTCATGATTACGAATCACAACACCTGTACCAGCAATTGATTGAGAAGAAAAAGCGCCATCAATGTTAATTTTTAAACAGTTCATAGGAGGGGCAGCCCAACACAACTGATTATCAGGAGGAAAACCAGATACACACTGAGATACCTCAAAATTAGTAAACCAAAAATCATAAAACAGAGCTTGCGCTCTTGTACTAACAAAATGGGGATTAACAGGAGAATTTTGGAAGATGAAATCACATCTTTCCTTCCAAATCTCCCAACACAGCACTGCAAACAAACCTTTAGCACAATCATCAACACCCTCAGAGCTGGACAACCAACCAGCACACCAGTTCTCAAAGGAGACAAAGCCAATAGGGTTTATTCTTAAAGAAAGCTGACTTCCAAACCAGGTGGCTTTAGCCCAATCACAAAAAAATAAAGCATGCTCAATAGTCTCAGGCTCTTTAAGGCAAATAGGACAAATATTATTAAATGAACAATGTCTTTTTACCAATAAATCAGAAGTAGGCAATGCCGCATTACAAGCTCTCCAAAGGAAATGGAGGACTTTAGGGGGAGCTCTAATTTTCCAGATAGCCTTCCACAGTTCAGCAGGGACATCAGAAGAACAAGAGGGCCTGTCAACACAAAATACATCAGCAGATTTAAAAGAATGATACCCAGATTTCACAGAGAAGTCCCCATTCTTAGAGGAGCTCCAAACTAATTTATCAGGGCGATCACAAACTGGTATTGGGATAGACTGAATAGCAGCCGCTTCACCCTCACTAAGCCACTGACGAATACCACTGAGATTCCATCTTCCAGCACAAATAATATCTCTAACTAGAAGAGAGTTACATGCATTAGGACAAGAACTAAGCTTAAAACCAGCAATACCAGGGACCCACTTGTCACCCCAAACTTTAATACTATTACCATTCCCAACCTGCCAACATAGACCCTTAGCCAACGCATCTTTACCCTCCAAAAGGCTACTCCAAGCCCAAGAAGCACGACACCCTTTCTTAGCATCCAAAAAATCACAAGAAGGAAAATAAATCCCTTTAAGCAATCTAACCCAATAATCATTAGGATTGTTCATAATTCTCCAACATTGTTTGGCCAATAAAGAAAGATTAAAAGCCTCAAACTCTCTGAAACCCAACCCACCCAAGCTCTTAGCCTTAGTAAGAGAAGACCAAGACTTCCAATGAATCCTACTCTCATTCTTTTTCTGCCCCCACCAAAACTTGGCAATTATGCTATTTAGACTATCACATATTTTTTTAGGGAATTTAAAAATTGACATTGGATACATAGGCACAGCAGAAGCAACAGATTTAATGAGCACTTCACGACCAGCAGGAGATAAAAGACTCTGTTTCCAACCCTGAACTTTACTAGCAAGTTTATCCACAATAAAACCCAAAGCATCACATTTAGACCTACCCCACACCACTGGTAATCCCAAATACTTCCCAGGATCATTCTTATTATCAATACCCAACACATTACAAATGCTATCACAAACTTCAGTAGGCGTGTTGGGGGTAAAAGAAATACAGGATTTATCAAAATTAACAGCTTGTCCAGAGGCAGCACAAGAGGAATCAATAATATATTTGAAAGCAAGGCAATTCTGAGACTCAGCATGCAAGAAGAACAACGCATCATCTGCAAAAAAACAATGAGTAAGGGTAGGGCAAGAACGAGCAAGCTTGATACCTGAGAGTCCTCCAGCTTCCTCAAAAGCATTCACCATGCTTGAGAGTACATCAGCCGCAATAATGAAGAGATATGGGGATAGCGGATCCCCTTGCCTCAATCCCCTTTTTGGTGTTACAACACCAACCTTTCTCCCTGCCAGCATGATATTATATTTGACTGTTGAGATGCACTTCATGATCTTCTTTACCCAAATCTCACAAAAACCAAGCTTCAGTAATACTTTCTCGATGAAACCCCATTCAAGCCTATCATAGGCCTTATTCATGTCAATTTTAACTGCCATTTCAGCTCTCTTACCCTTCTTCTTTAATTTCATATAATGGAAAGCTTCATGAGCAACAAGCAAGTTATCCTGGATGAGCCTCCCCGGGACAAAAGCGCGTTGGTTGTGAGAGATAAAACGAGGGAGGAGGTCCTTCATACGGTTCACAATAATTCTAGAGATGATCTTGTAGCAAAAGTTACACAAGCTGATTGGGCGAAAATGATTAACAGTTTCAGCTTTATCAATCTTTGGAATAAGGACAATATTAGTCTCATTAATCCCAGAAATGTCAGCATCCCCTCCAAAAAAATCTTTAACCATACTACATACATCAGGGCCCACACGATCCCAAGAAGCATGATAGAAAGCACCCGAGAACCCATCTGGTCCAGGGGCTTTAGACCCTCCAAGTTGAAATGCAGCCTTCTTAATTTCACCATCAGTTACCGGCTCAAGCAGCAAAGCATTATCATCATCCCCAATAACACACTGCACATACTCCAAAACAGACTCCATATTCCCAATACTATTTGCAGAGAACAGCTCAGAGTAGAAATGAAGGAACATACTAGCAATTTCATCATCTTTATCAACCCAAGATCCATCCTGATTCTTAAGCTTGAAAATTTTGTTCCTCTTGCGCCTCTGAATAGTGGTGGAATGGAAGAAGCTAGAATTTTTATCCCCTGCCTTAAGCCAATTAACTCGTGCCTTTTGAGCCCAAAAACTTTCCTCCTTATCCCAAGTTTCCTCAATTTTTTTGATAATACCCGCTGCTTCCACAGCCTTTTGCTCTGAAAAATCACCCCTTAAACAAACTTGCAGCTCATGAGACAGTTTATCTAAAACTAGCCTATTGTTAGGAAAAGTTTCTCTACTCCAAGCCACAAGAGAACTTCTACAGTTAGATAATCTCAAAGCAAACTTCAAAAAATTACTATCCTCCACAGAAAACTCTGAGCACCAGCCCCTGTCTACAATTGACTTATACTCCGGATGATCAACCCAATATCTTTCAAACTTGAAAGACCAAGGGGTTCTCTTCTCACAAAAATCAAAATCCAGAAGCACTGGGCAATGATCAGATCCGACCTGGTCAAGATGAAAAACTTGAGCGCGCTTAAACTGATCAGAAAACTTGAAATTACAAACTGCCCTATCCAACCGCTCTTTAATGTGATGCACACCAAGCTGATTGTTACTCCAAGTAAACGGAGAGCCATGAAATCCCATATCCATAAAGCCACAATCATAAAGAAAGCTTTGAAACTTCCATATACGACTCATACTCCTAGTGTTACCCCCCTGCTTCTCACTTTGGTTGGCTAAATCATTAAAGTCACCAATGCACAACCACGGGATATTATCATCAGGAATTAAGCCTCTAATCTCATCCCAAACCTGCCATCTAGCTTGGTCATCCGTAGGGCCATAGACAAAGGTAACCAGAACAGGGGAAGCAAAACTGGACATGTTTATCAACACATGCAGAAAATTCATCTCCATACAATGCACATTCACAGTGATACTATCATCCCACCACAAAGCAAGACCCCCAGCTGTACCAATAGGGTCCATATATACAGCATTACTAAACTTAAACTTTGTAACTCTCAATCTTTCTAATTTTTTACTTTTGGATTTAGTTTCCATCAAGAAAACTAAAGGGGGTTTTTTATTCTTACAGATCTTCAACAAAGCTTTAACTGTCAAGGGCACCCCCATACCCCTGCAGTTCCAAGATAATACACTCATGGAGGACTTGTGGCTGAATGAGGCCAGCCACCACAGCCCTTTTCCACATCCCCAGCCGTAAACACAAAAACTTCCCCTGCTATATTACCAGATTTGCTGCAATCTATAGTAATCGAAACTTCCACCAGGTTCCGTGCAGCTTCCTTGAAGGATTTCAGTCTTTCTTCCATTTTTTTGGTGCGATAATAACACTTCCTCGAGCCCTCCGCCAACTTAGGACTACACTTACCCAAGCCAAAACTAACATTCGCAGAAACAACATCAGTACAGTTATCATTACTAACCTTAGTTTCCACTCTTGACACTTTTCGTGCACTGCCAGCATCTTCATCCAGCTTGCGCTTTAAACAAACCTCCTGCAACCCTTTTGAGATTTCATTCTCATAAATGCGCTGTTGACTGACAACTATGGCCCTGTGCTCATTATTATCCTCATCAGAAGGTAACTCAACATAGTATGGGCTTGAGCAAATATTAGGACTACCCTTACAAACAGCCTTGTCTTTCCTACGAAAAAATAGCCTTCGTCTAGGGGTAATCTGACCCACTCCCTCAGCCAGGACACTCTTATCTTTAGGGTCCATCAAAATATCACAGACTGGGCCAGAGCCCAAAGAAGAGATGAGAGGGTTAGCAGAAAAAGACTTACCCGATTGAAGAGTTTTCTCACTAGGGTCCACCAACATATCACATATTGGGCCCAAAAGCTTCTCTTTAGTCTGGCCCATCCCCTCATGTAAGAGGCCACTTCCCCCAGCATTATCAATAACTGAAGTCTCTCTATTATCCACACCAGCAGCAATAGGACTACTAACCTCATCAATTAAATCTTTATCATCAGGGCCACGTAGCATATCACTACTCGTATGCATTCTAGAAAAGCCACGTTGCGCATCACTGCTCGTATGCATTCTAGAATTAGTTCCAGGGTCCCCCAAATGATTGGGTGAACGAATTCGGTTACAGAGGCCGTTAGAACCCTGACTCCCCTCTCCACGCACAACAAACGCGTGTCTTTCACGCTCCGACCTTCCGTCAGCCCCTCCACCAGAAAAGCCATCTTCAGCCAAAAGAATGCGACCTCTGTTCTTTACTGGGTCCACTCCCAGCCAAGCACCATACAAACCCTCATCAGAAACATCCGATTTGCAAATTTTCGAGTCATGTCCAAGCAATCCACATTTAAAACAAAACTGCTGAAGTTTCTCAAACCGAGCATCTACCCAAATCTTATCGAGATTGGGTCTGGGAATGAAAACTCCAGTACAAAATGGCTTACTGATATCTACCATGACTCTAACTCTTGCAAAATTTCTCACGAACCGTCCATCAATGGTTGGATCTTCAACTGCAATAACCCTGCCAAATTTTGCCCCAATCTTAACAACATTTTTAACACAGAACCCTTCAAGTGGCAATCCATGTAGTTGAATCCAGTAGGGACTAAAATGGAGCCCCAATTCTTTAATCGTCAACGTCGGAGTCCATTTCTCCAAAATTAAAAGAAACCCTAGAATCATCCAGGGTCTACCATTGAATACTCTTTCACAATCTTCATCTCTTTCAAAATTAAAGTAAAAGACATTGTCACCAGCATCCACAATGCCTAAACCCTTCAGAAAACCCCATACCTTGAGAAACATAGCCCTGACCGTGTTCCTATTAATCACCTTATCAGAGACCAACCTTCCCACAAGAGTTCTATTTCTGACAATCGCCCCATCCGGATCGTTCCAATCGAAATCCACCGCGTCGCCACCACTTGCTCCACTGTCGACCTCCATAGCGAGACAACAAACCCGACGCACCTCTGCGCAACCGCCCGACCACTGCAGAAACCCACACGGCACACACGCACCACTCGACGCAGCCCCTACCAAAACCCTCGCAAAGCCCTCACTGCAAAACCCACACAGCACACTCGCACTCTCACAAGGAGAGAACAGGGAAAACTCTCAGAGAGAGAGAGCGTTTCTGTGTTTGTAATTTTTTTAACTAATCAAAATTGTGTATTGAGCCACGTCATAAGTTGTATGGATCATATATTAACCCTAGACATAAACTGGAATAGATTTCTTATATGGGTTAGTCTAAGATGCAATATTTTATTTGATGGTATCTCATGCAACTAACAATAAGCCAATCAAAATATGTCATATAGAAAGGATGACTTGTTAAATTTGTCTCCATAACTTATCATATATTTATGTTTTAACCCCCAAACTTTATAATAATTATATTTTCATATTTCTAATTCTTTTAAACTTGTCTTTCAAATTACTCCAAATTAATGAGTTTTATTAATAATTGGAAAACTCTTTTTCATTTAGCGAAAATCAATAATACTTTATTGTTCTGAACTATTTTGTATGTTTATTATATAAATGAATTTTTTTATAGGAATTTATACTTTAAAATTATTCCTTAAAGTATTTAATTAATTTTTAATCAAAATTATTTATAATAGGATTTTACTTTATTTCTTTAAACAACTTTGTAATTTTATAATTTTCGAGACAAAATTTTAAATTTCTAAAAAGTATAGTTTTTATCTATTTAGCACGTTACCTTTCTATTACTTATTAGCACTATATCATATGGATGGATGATATTGAGCCATATCACTTGACTAGGGGCTTTGCGTGCCCTAACGGGCACGCAAATATGTATGTAAAATAAATAAGGGACTAAATTGTTAACTTAGTAAAGAAAGAGAGACTAAATAGTAAATTTTCTCTTATTTTTAATTTCATAGACTATAGTTTTAAACATGGACGACCAGAAAGGGGTGGAGACATATAATATTAGATATAACAAGTTGTACTATAGACTAATATTTTTTTTTTTATATACGGTTCAAGCAATGTGTAATTATCTTTTAATTGTTGTCAACTGGGTCTGGAATATGAAATTATGTAGTTTTAAATACTACAAAAGAAAAAACAGATGATCCATATTCGTGGGTGGTTCACAAGTGAAATCCTGAAGTTATATATTTTTTTCTTTTGATGAAAAAACATCTAAACTTCACCAAGTCATCTTATCGAAAAGTTCAACGGTAAATACAATCACTTACATAATTCCAATCCAATAATATAGAAGGGAATAATTTGTAAAAATTGTTCAATTAGAGAAACAAAATATAAGTACGTACATCTAATCCTATTTGTAAAATAAATTTAAGATAAAAATGTAAGATAAACATTAATACTCAAAGATTTAATGAGTAGAAGAAAGTGTGTACCTTAATTCATAGCTTTCATGAACTTGAAGAGAATTTTCTTCTCTCTAGACTTCTTCCTTTCTTGTTCTCTTGATGGTTGAAAAACACTAGCCTTATCCACTTATCCCAAAGGTGAAGCTACCACTTCCATTTTGTGAAGGGAGAGAGAAGGATTTTAAAACCCTACCAGACCTAAATGCCCTTCAAGCCCAACTACCATCAAATTGGACCTCTATTAATAGGTCTACTCTATTAGTTACATGAGCCACACTTTAAGGATTAAAATAATCCAACATTCTCCCACTTGATCCATGTTGGGACTTGAAGATTCAACAACTTTAATTGCACACTATAAATTGAATCTAACAAGTAACAAGTCATCCTTAATCTGAATTGAAAAGATCGGATCATGACGGCCACAAGTTCACAATGACTTGATTTCATCCATGTACCACATATCAAATCAACTCATAACAACTTTAATTCGACAACGCTTTAATTATGAACTTTTATTGTTGTCTCACAAAACATTACTGCATGCAACGATAATGTGAATAATTATTATGCAAAATACAACTTTAATTGAATTCATAAGTGTCATAACCATACGAGCTAGATTATTTAATGTATATATATACATGTTCGAATATCATACTAACAAGGACTTATCTATAATGCCCATTCTTTCAACATGACCAATAAATGTTTTGGGCAGTAATCCTTTCGTTAGTGGATCCGCTATCATCATATCTGTACAATATGCTCTATTGACACTTTTGATTTTGCACCTCCTCTTTCATTGATAAGTATTTCAGATTCATGTGCTTTTCACCCTTAGAATACTTATCATTATTGGAGAAGAAAACAGTTGCGGAACTATCACAATGAAGTCTTAACGGTCTAGCTATACTGTCGACAATACTTACACCAAAGACAAAGTTCTGCAACCACAATTCATAAACAGTGGCCTCAAAGCATGCCACAAATTCAACTTATATAGTGGGAATAGCAATAACAGTCTACTTTCCACTTTTCCATTATACGGCTCTTTCAGCCAGTAAAACATATGACAAATGTAGATTTTTCCTTTTTTTCTTGAATCTACATAACCAGTATAATTTGAATCCAAACAGCCTACCACCTCAAGATGGTTAGACTTCCTATATGTGAGTAAATAATCTTTAATGCCTTGCAAATATCTTAGAATTTTCTTTGCAACTTTCCAATAGTCTGTTCTAGGATTAATTTAATATTGGCCTAGCATTTCATCAACAAAACTGAAAACTAGCCGAATACATGTTTGAATATACATTAAACTCCCAGCTATAGATGCATATGGAATAGACTCTATTACCTTTCGTTCCAAATCACTCTCTGAACATTTTTTTTATTGTCCACTTTTTGAATTCGAACTATCCTTGCAGAGTAATTTTCCATCATAAATCTCTCTAATATTTTGTTAATATATCATTCCTGAGACAATCCTAACTTTCCTTGTGATCTTTTACGAAATATTTCTATTTCTATCACATATGATGTCTCAGCCATATATTTCATTTCAAAATTATTAGAGAAAAATTTCTTTACATCATGTAACAAGCAAACATCATTAACAACAAGAAGAATATTATTAACATATAGAACCAATATAATAAACTTGTTCCCACTGACCTTCAAGTATATACACTGATCAACAGTGTTTTCTACAAAACCATATGACACATTGATATTATTGAACTTTAGATACCACCATCGGGAAGCTTGTTTTAGTCCATATATTGACTTGTTTAATTTACACACTAACTTTTCATTACTTGTGGTCACAAAACCTTCTGGTTGGTCCATATAAACTTCCTCTTCTAAGTCACCATTAAGAAAGACAGTCTTTACATCTATTTGATGAAGCTCTAAATCATAATGAGCCACCAAAGCCATAAAAAATTCTTAAAGAATCCTTTTTTGAAACTAAAGAGAGGGTTTCTTTATAGTCAATGCCAACCTTTTTGAGTAAAACCTGTGGCAACAAGTATGATCTTATTCCTTTCTATATTGCCCTTAGAGTCTCGTTTGGTCTTGAAGACTCATTTACAACTCACTTATTTTGAACCTTCAAGCAACACAACTAGATCCTAGACTTTGCTATCATCCATTGATTTCAACTTTTCTTTCATAGCATTGAACCACTTTTCAGAATTTTTCACATTCCATAGCTTCTTTAAATGAGACTGGATCTGCATCAATACTTAAGTCACATTCATGCTCAAGTGAGTAAATAACATAATCACTCGAAATAGCTGGTCTTTTCTCCCTTGTAGACCTCTATAATGCTATTTCTTGTAACAACTCTTACTCATTTACCACTTGTTCATTTGTAACTTATTCATTAATAGTTGATTCATCATTAATATCATCATCTAGTGGATTTGAAATATTATTTTGTTGTTTTGACATGTTGTTTGACCGTGATACAACAAGAGAAAAAACAACAAAAGAAGAAACACTAGATGTTTCCCTTTGAAATTCTTTAATTTCCACCTTACGTGGATCACTACTCCCACTAGATTGACCATTTTCAATGAATCAAGCATTGTCAGACTCAACTATTCTTGTACGATGATTAGGACAATAAAATCTTTACCCTTTTAACTTTTCAGGATAGCTAATGAAATACCCACTAATGGTTCTTTCATCGAGCTTCTTTTCATGCGGACTATAAATCTTTATTTCTGTTGGACAACCCTAAACTTGAAGATGCCTTAAGCTAAGATTCCTTCCTGTCCACAGTTCATAAGGAGTCTTAGGAACTGTCTTACTAGGAACCTTAGGTATACAACAGTCTTTAATGCATATATCCATAAAGATGAAGATACAGTACTGTGATTTAACATACTCCTAACCATTTCCATAAGAGTACGATTCCGCCTTTTAACTACACCATTTTGTTGAGGTGTACCAAAAATTGTGTATAAAGCATATTTGCCACGACTTTGAAGAAACTTTGCAAATGAACCTGGACACTGTCCACTTTTATTAAAATTTCCATAATATTCACCACCCTTATAAGATCTCACAACTTTCGCTTTTCTATTTAACTGCCTTTTTACCTTATTTATGAACACCTCTAGGGCATTCATAAAATGAGACTTTTCATGCAGTAAATATAAATAACAATACTGTGAGTAATCATCGACAAAGGTAATGAAATTCTTTTCACCATTCCAAGATGGAGCATAAAAAGACCACAAATATTAGTGTGTATCAATTCAAGAAGTTCACTGCTTCTTTGGCGGAATTCTACAATGTGTGTCTAGTTTGCTTGTCTTTAATGCAATCTATACACACGTCCCAGTCAAAAAAAAAAAATTCAATTAAGGTAAGATTTCACTTTTCACTAACCTCAAAATCCTTTCTTCTGATATGTGACATAACCTTTGATGCCATAAGAAAGGATATCATTCATTATGTGCACTACGTTTGTTAACTATACTTTGTTCAACAAGAAACAAGGATTCAACAAAATTAACATCAAGATTAAAATAATACAAGTTGTCAATTAAAATACCTAAACCATAAAAGGCATTACATTTATACAACGAAAAAGTATTGTTTCCAATCTTAGCATTAAGCTGACATTGTTGCTTTATCCCTCTTCTTGTCCTTCCTTTCATATTTTAACTTGCTACTATTAGCTTCTTTATGGAATGTGAGATTAGCATAATGCTCCTTCAAATTTCTTTAATCTCCCTTCCTCTTGAATCAATATGGCCTTAACTGCTTGAAAGTTTCAATTTTCTTTAAAGGTGTTATAATTTAATTGGAACTTATCAAATTCAAGAGGGAGTGAGTTTATAATAAATTGTACCAAAAAAAGAATCACTCACTTCCATACCGGCTCGTTAATCTCAGCTTTGCTGCCAAGTTTACCATACTTGTCACATAATCATGAATGAGCTATAACCAACAAAATTTCTTGGTCGTTGACTCATTCATCAAATTACAAACAATGTACTTATCAGTTATGTCCTAATGTGAGTCTTCTTTAATTTTCAACATGAACTCCTTCCCATTGTTCGTCTTAGGCATTGATGAATTAACATTTTCTGTCATCATCATTTTCATCAAGTTCAACCTCAACTTATTAGACCGCTTCCAAACCCCATAAAGAGACTTGTCAGCTTTAGTACTGGTCTCATTAATGGTTGTAGGTTTTTTTTATCACAAACTAAGGCAAGGTCTAAATCCATAACACCTAGTTGAAACTAGATCTTTTCAAACCAATCTGCATAGTTCAATCCATCCAACTTGACCAATACATTGCCCATACCGAACAAACTAATGAAAATTGCAAACATTATACAAACTCACACTTTAATGCTTTGAGAAAACATAAATGGATTCAGATAAATCATAAACTTTAATTATGTAAATAAGTTCACCTTTGGGTAATCCTTAAATACATAGCCTTAACCAATATTGATGCAAACAAGATCAAACTTTAATGGATTATCAAAAATACTATAGTCAACATGCATGTTATCTTTGGATATACAAACACATTTACCAAGCATATTAATAAATCCCTTTAAATGTCACTAATCATAAGCAATGATCCACCTTTGGGTGATCTCCTAGCATTATAATTAATGATCTTAATTGTTCAATATAACCTTTCATATAATTTAATTGCATCACATTATCATGAACAATTGATATACATAATTAAATATCTAAATACCTTTCAAGTTAGGTCACTTTGGTAACTAACAAGCTCTCCTTTCATTTAAATATTTAATATATGCAAATTTTATTTGAGATATTAAATCTCCAATTTCATTTGTACAACTGTACATATAAAATTGAAAACTATTCCATAATTTCAATACTTATATAACATTTATTACATATTAGAGTAACTATTTCAAAGCTTTAATTCATATATCTTGATCCCAATATTATATACATGATAACAATAAATTTAATAAGATATATGAGTTCATCCATTCATCTTTCATATAAGGTCCAAACAACAATTTCATAAGAACAATAATTCTAGCAAAACGAATGCCTAAAACTATACTCAAACATCAATTTTACATATTCATGAATAATCCATTTTTGAACCAACCAAACAAGCCACATTCACATATATTCATTCATGAATAAAAACATCGTGTGGGGCCCACTGTAAAACAACCCTTAATGTGAAATGACAATATTCATTCCCAACCTTGCAAGAGCTTTCGGCACAGGAAAAGGCATATGATTGGATCTATTATAACCTTTCCATTATCAACATAAAATTCCATTATCAACATAAAATCGACGCACAGACTTGACCGAATCAACCTCTAAGGTGAATAACAACATTCATTCACAACTGGTTTCTATGCGGAAGCGGCAACTAACACAGTCCGAACTATTCTGGCGATTTTTCCCTTCATTCGCCCAGTACGTGAAAACAATTATACAGTAGCAGAAGCGATAATTGGTTTAAAATTTATTTGTAGTTTCATCTTAGATTTATTCACTATAATCACACAAATTTTGTTTTCTTCAAAGATGATTATAGGAAAACCCTAATAAAATCAAATATAAAAAACTACAACCTTGTTCTGATACCAATTGTAAGATAAGCATTAATACTCAAAGATTTAATGAGTAGAAGAAAGTGTGTACCTTAATCCAAAGTTTTCATGAACTTGAAGAGAATTTTCTTCTCTCTAGCCTTATTCCTTTCTTGTTCTCTTGATGGTTGAGAAATACTAGCCTTATCCACTTATCCCAAATGTGAAGCTACCACTTCCATTTTGTGAAGGAAGAGAGAAGGGTTTTAAAACCCTACCAGACCTAAATGCCCTGCAAGCCCAACTACCATCAAATTGAGCCTCTATTAATAGGTTAGTCTATTAGTTACATGTGCCACACTTTAAGGATTAAAATAATCCAACAAAAAATTCTCTTCTTGGTGTTATTAAAAAAATTATTATAATTATATGTCTTGCATATTAGAAAAGTAATATTCTCCAACGTTTTAGAAGTTATAGGCAGTGCAGTCAAGATCTAGATTTAAATCGTAAATCGTAAGATCTTACGATCTTCCAAGGCAAGATCTTGTTAAATCGGATGCAAGATCGTTTTTGAGAAAGATCGTGGTAAGATCGCTATTTTGATCGTAAGATCGTACGATTTCATCGATCCTATATATATATATTTTAAAAAAGGTCCGAAATGTTGCTTTTGGGGACTTTTTTTTTAAGGTCCAAAATACTCCATTTTAAACACTCAAAAATTGAAAACTCTAAGTTTGTTGTTCGAATATTGAGGTTAATTTGTAGTTCTTTAGGATATGAACGTAATTGGAGTACTTTTGAGAGAGTAAAAAACTTTACACATGACCTTTTTTTTTTTTTTACAAATCTTATTATTTTATTCTGTTTATATAGTTAAGTTAATTATTTATAACCATTCATTATTTAGGTTCACACGAAGAGAATGAATTGTATGATTCAAAAAAAGATGAATGGATTGGTCTATGTTATATTTAGTCGAAAATTGAAAGGAAAAAGAACTATAAGGGAGCAACATAGAAGATCTTTCTTTTGATGATGAATGGATAACTGAGAATAATGAAAAAAGAGATGAAGACAAAAAATGAAGTAGAACAAGAAGCCTTTGAAGTTTAAGAAGTAGAAAATGTTGAACCTCATGGCACTGTTTGCAGTGGATGAAATAGAAATGAGAGACATTGATGATGATGATTTTGATGTGTGATATATGTTTGGATGAACTTTTTGATAATGATGTTCTAAATTTGTAATGTTACTCGTGGTTGTTTCCTTATTTTTGTTAACTTTTTACTGAACTTATGATAAACTTTTTAGACATCTCGATAATTAGCTAATTACATGTTGAGACTATAAATTGATAATTAGCTAATCCACAGAGACTAGCATTGTCTAAAGTTTATCAACCAAATCTAAAGAAAACAGAAAACAAAAGATAAATTGTGATATAAAATAATAAGTAAATAAAACAACGATAAAAGTTACCGATAGGATGAGGGCTTGGCTAAGGTTAATCTTCATGGAGTCTCGCACTTGATCATTGATGCCAAAGATAATTTTTCATCAAATTAAAATAGGTTAACGAAACCACAGGTGAAATCACTCTTTCTTTAAAGTTGATTAAAGGATAACGTACCCAAAATAATCACTTATTAACTAGACGAATCCGACACGATCGACAATTCAATCTACATTAACAGAATTAAGAGCCGAAAGATATTATCCCTAAACAATTAATTTACGAAATTACTTGTTTAGATTTTCTTCTCCCTAACATGGTAGGACCATCTTAGTTACTACTTAGTGATGAACTTATTAATTACGAATCAATAAGAACACCTAGCATTATGTTAACCAATCAATTAGACAACTAGAAATTAGTTGAATAGACAACTTGAAAACAATTAAAAGCGAAATAGAAGAAGAGAAAATATTATAAAACGATGAAGACAAATAAAAACATGATCTCACAAGTGTAAAGACATCCAATTGGAATTAACCCTTAGCCAAGAGAAAAGAATTAACCAGGCAGGGCCTTGAGAGAAGAAGAGAGATAGATGATCCGAGATTGGATCTCCCCTATTCACTAACTAGAGAGGAGTATTTATAATGTTTCTCTAACCCTAATACCCTTCTCAACCTTCCTAATTCGAGCTATAGAGTCCCCACAACTGAAAAGATTACAGAATCTGATTTTAAAATTCAAAAATGAGAATCTGCGCTTAAGTCTTGGGCAAGACTTGTGCTCCACGTAAATATCTCTTGAGTTTTGGGCAAGACTTGTGCTCCAAGAAAATATCTCTTGATTTTGGAGATCTTGAAATTGAATCTTCTTGATTTAAGATATCTTTGAGATTGAAATCTGATCTACAAAATCAATAGAAGATAATATAAACTTATATCCTAAGTTTAAAAGATATGATATTCACAAAATATCAAATTTTAACACAAGATATCATATTTTGAATTTAAACTTAGGATAACGGGGAAAATCAAATAATTAAGATATATTGGGATAAAATCATAATTTAAATACAAATAAATTAGTAATTATCCCTTAAAAATAGGCAAAATAACAGAATTATCAATATATATATATTCATAGATAGAGATATTAGTAATTGTTTATATAATTTATATAATATTTTTTTTAAGAAAATTCATAGGATCTTACGATCCTCGATGCGATCTTACGATTCGATCTATCTTATACTCGATCTTGACTGCATTGTTTATAGGCTTTTCTATCAATATGATGAATTAATGATAAAAAAAAACTATCTGGCATAAATGCTTAGATTAAGATCTTTCACAAAGAAAGATTAGATCAAGACAGAGATATGGATTAAAATTACCACCATACTAGAGAACTTGTATATGACTTATTTTAATAAAATACAATGAAAGAAGATGAAAAATAGGAGAGGAATTTCTCCTCCCTAAAAATCCAAGTTATAAGAATGATAAACGAAGAATGAGAGGGAGGTCGCTAAGTTATAATTTTGTAAGGTTAAAACTTGTTTTGGTCTTTAATATTTAACCTACCTTCTGTTTTGATCTCTAATTTTTTTTGAATTTCATTTTGGTTTTAAATGTCTTCCAAAATTTTGGCCATTCACTATTAAATGTGGTCATACTTTTCTTGTTTAAAGTCCGAATATGAAAGAATTAAAGCTACAAGTTACTTTTGACGAGTTTTTTCATTGCCAAATAAGGGTCATCGACAAATAAGATCAAATCAAGCCTGAAATGACTCGGCAAGTGGTCCACTTCATGAAACCAACGACTTAATTTTGGGATCAATTTGACCTTGTTTGTTTATGGTCCAACTAAGCAGAGAAAGAACTTATCCATAGCTTCAATTTTGTCACAGTTAGATTTGAAATAAAAGAAATATGAACACGCTTTGTAATTAAAACCAACCTAGAAACTTATTAGAAAATATAAGAGATCAAAACCAAACTTGTTGAGAAACATGTATCAAAATGGAACAAAAAAAGTATTAGGGACCAAAACAAAATTTAGAGTGAATATCAAGGACCAAAACGAGATTTTGATTTTTTTTTTAAAGAATACATTTTTTAACTAATTTTCAAAGATTTTTGTTGTGTTTATTTCAATTTCATTCCCGATACTTTAAATAAGACTTTAAACATTTTATAAAACAAATCTAACGAGCTATTTTCAACTCTTAATATAAGGTGAGTTGATCTTTTATATATGAAGAGATATACAATTGGCAAAGTAAGAAATGTTAGAAAAATTATATTATATATTGGGCTTATATTAATTGTTTAAAGTATTTTATTTGGTTTAATAAAATAAATGAGTTGATAGATGGTCCAATAAAAGAGAAGCCCAAAGTATAAAATAATCACTTAGGCTTTAGCACACATTATATTAAAAGACCCTGATTTAAGATCCAACACCCCAATTGTAGGCTCTAATACCAAATGTTAGCGGAAGCAACTTTAATCGAGTCAATTGGAATGCTGGAACATTGAAACTAAAAACAATAGAGAGCGTACCTGATTCATCCATCCCAGATCTAAACTCCGAGAACTAGGTCTTCATCTCTATGCCCCTAGCCCTTTAGTTGTGTAGTGGCTCTAATGGGTGGCTCACATAGAGTTAGGGTTAGAGAGGGGACCTAGCCTATATGGATATTTGTCTTACAATAATTTTATGAACAAAGGATTTTGTCTCATGAATTTTGATGACCATCCACTTTAGTGGTAAAAGTCGCAACAATTCATAAAAACATCCCAGACTAGAATTTATATAAATTGTCTCTCACTTCCCATCAACAAGGAATTTAACGGTTTAATGAAGTTTAATGAAATAAATCACTTTAGTGATTAAAATTCTCAACAACTCAAGAAATAAAATTTCCAGACTAGGAAAGCACCATATAGAATTATATATGTCACAATTATCAGCTCTAATTTTTAACAACAATTTTAGCACCTTTTTAAGAATTTCAGAAAATATTATCTTTAGGATTCTAGCTAGAGAGTACATAAAGTTAGAAACCAAACTAGGAAGAGTGAGTGGTTCCAATGAATTCAAAGGATGCTAAAATATTTTTCCACGATTTTTCCACCCGAAAATATAGAGATTAAAATATTTATTTTGAATGAATATACAATTATTAGATTTAAATCACAATAAATATTTATTCATCTTTAAAAATTATAAAAATATATGAAAAAAACCAGAAAAATATAAGGAGCAAAATGGGACCAATAAGAGTCTCATCGACCTGGAGGTGAGCCACACGCGCCACCTTGTCAAGAGCCTGCGCGTGGGCTTCGCAGCGGTGCACTGTTCATCGTCTCCTACCTCAGGCGGGTCAGGTTCTAGGCGAAAACGGGTCACGACGACCCGGAAGCTGGATTCTGCGATTTCGGCTCATTTTACGGTGGGAAAACTAGGGTTTCTGTTGGGATTGAGGTTTCTAAGCTTTCTCTGATACCAATTTCAGAAACAAACTCTATTGAAGCTCGATTTGAAGAGAAAAATTTCTAGGGTTCGATATTCCCGCCGCCGGTTTTGTTTTCTCTGATTAAGCTCGATTTTTGCAGATTTAAACCGATTAAACCATTATAATCAAACGAATAATGGGCTATAACAATCATACAACAATCAATTTGATGCAAAACTACTCAAAATAACCGAAATCCAAAATCTTAAACATTCAAAATCTGAAAAAAAAAACATGTTCATTGCAGTAACTTTAACACACAATTTCTCCTAGCACAAAGCATATTTTTCGACACATAATATATCAAAATGAAGCTTATTCAGAGAGGAGTAAAAGCCCTAAATTTAATATCACCACAAAGTCCACATTTGATGCAAAAAATAGGACTCAAAGCTGCGAATTATCATGCAAATAACTGCAAAAAAAAAGACCCTGATTCAAGATCCAACACCCCAATTGTAGGCTTTGATACCAAATGTTAGCGGATGCAACTTTAATCGAGTCAATTGGAATGCTGGAACATTGAAACTAAAAACAATAGAGAGCGTTCCTGATTCATCCATCCCCAGATCTAAACTCCGAGAACTAGGTCTTCCTCTCTGTGCCCCTAGCCCTTTAGTTGTGTAGTGGCTCTAATGGGTGGCTCACATAGAGTTGGGTTAGAGATGGGACTTAGTGATGCGGACACCCGTCGTAAGGTGTCAAACATGTCAAATTAAATTTATACTCGAGCCTTGCAAGTATAAACTATATTTATTAAAATATAGTATAGATGCTTAACCCAAGGTCGAACTCTCGCGGAACTTCGTGGTTAAAGATAATTATTATTTATATGAATGACTATGAGTTTAGGTGAGGCTATAAAGATATTTATAAGAACAATTATATAAAGACACGGTAACAATAATATAAAGATATCCTAGAGAATAATCATGAATTCTACTATCATAGTTCATCAAGACACAGGATTGAAGTATTACTCTAATTATGTCACCAACCACATTCAAAGATATTATCGAAACTTCAAATATAACCAAGAACAATGGTGAAAGATATAAGATTAGGATAGGTGACTCATTTTAAAACTAGGCTTATGAGCTATTTTCCAAAGCTCTTCGGGGCAATCTATATTATTGTCACATCGGAACAATAAACAAATATAAGTAATAAAGAACAATCCTAATTATATAATCTAAGATATGTAAAACACTCTTTAGCAAATCCTAAAGAGCAACTTCATTAATCGTGAGAGAGAAAACTCCGGGAATGTCAAGGTCTCATTACTTTAACAAATTTTAATCTACCAATTCATATAATTGTACTTTGAAATAAAACACTTAGTTCTAAGAGCAATCAATGAATAAACATAATTAAATAACAACTCCCTGGACTATGAAGAACGATGAACTCTAGCTTCCTTCATGATACTCCTCTAGGATAAAGACGTTTAGGCTCTCATCATAGAGACCTATTGACAGCTACTCTATAAATCTACTATAAGTTTGCCTCCAGTTGAGGTGCTGAGGCGTGAATTGGGATTGAAAGTGGCGAATTGAGAAGTGGGATGAGAGCTCTATTTATAGTCCAAGTTAAGGAATATGGGTCGTTGGATGATATCTTGATATCTTGAATCCTGGCCGTCCAAATCATATCTTGGAGCTTAATGAGTTACTTGTTGACGTCATACTCTTCCATATCTTGGAGCTCAAGTTTACTTGTTGATGTCATACTCTTCCATATCTTGGAGCTCAAGTTTACTTGTTGACGTCATATTCTTCTAAGAGTCCTGCACCGCGAGAACTCGTATTTTGCGCCGACGGCCCACATGGTGGCGCAAGAATATCTTGTGTGATTTGATATCTTCTCGTTGATTATAGATGATTCCCATTGGTTATACCCTGTTTGGATATCTGAAACACTAAAAATCCATTAAATAGCACTTATTTATAAAATACAATAAATAAACACTAATTAACCTATTTTATCCATTTTATATTCCATACGTTGGTGTAGCCCTTAGCGTATTAATTGGTCTAATTCTAATATATTATTATTATAAGCACATTAAAAGAAGGAAAAATAATTTGTTCACTTTTGGGCTAATCACTTAGCCTATATGTATATTTGTCTTACAATAATTCTATCAACAAATGATTTTGTCTTCATGAATTTTGATGACCATCCACTTCAGTGGTAAAAGTCGCAACAATTCATAAAAACATCCCAGACTAGAATTTATATAAATTGTCTCTCACTTCCCATCAACAAGGAATTTAACGGATTAATGAATTTTGATGAAATAAATCACTTTAGTGATTAAAATTCTCAACAACTCAAGAAATAAAATTTCCAGACTAGGAAGCACCATATAGAATTATATATGTCACAATTATCAGCTCTAATTTTTAACAACAATTTTAGCACCTTTTTAAGAATTTCAGAAAATATTATCTTTAGGATTCTAGCTAGAGAGTACATAAAGTTAGAAACAAAACTAGGGAGAGTGAGTGGTTCCAATGAATTCAGAGGATGCTAAAATATTTTTCCACCCAAAAAAATAGAGATTAAAATATTTATTTTGAATGAATATACAATTATTAGATTTAAATCAAAATAAATATTTATTGATCTTTGAAAATTATGAAAAAGATATGGAAAAAACCAGAAAAATATAAGGAGCAAAATGGGACCAAAAAGAGTCCTATCGACCTGGAGGTGAGCCACACGCGCCACCTTGTCAAGAGCCTACGTGTGGGCTTCGCAGCGATGCACTGTTCTCGCCTCATACTTTAGGCGAGTCGGGTTCTAGGCGAAAACGGGTCACGCCGACCCGGAAGTTGGATTCTGCGATTTCGGCTCATTTTGCGGCGGGAAAACTAGGGTTTCCATTTGGATTGAGGTTTCTAAGCTTTCTCTGATATCAATTTCAGAAACAAACTCCATTGAAGCTCGATTTGGAGAGAAAAATTTATAGGGTTCGATATTCCCGCCGCCGATTTTGTTTTCTCTGATTAAGCTCGATTTTTGCAGATTTAAATCAATTAAACCATTATAATCAAAAGAATAATGGGCTATAACAATCATACAACAATCAATTTGATGCAAAACTACTCAAAATAGCCGAAATCCAAAATCTTAAACATTCAAAATCTGAAAAAAAAAAACATGTTCATTGCAGTAACTTTAACTCACGATTTCTCCTAGCACAAAGCATATTTTTCGACACATAATATATCAAAACGAAGCTTATTCAGAGAGGAGTAAAAGCCATAAATTAATATCGCCAAAAAGTCCACATTTGATGCAAAAATAGGACTCAAAGCTGCGAATTATCATGCAAATAATTGCAAAAAAAAAAGACCCTGATTCAAGATCCAACACCCCAATTGTAGGCTTTGATACCAAATGTTAGCGGAAGCAACTTTAATCGAGTCAATTGGAATGCTGGAACATTGAAACTAAAAACAATAGAGAGCGTACCTGATTCATCCATCCCCAAATCTAAACTCCGAGAACTAGGTCTTCCTCTCTATGCCCCTAGCCCTTTAGTTGTGTAGTGGCTCTAATGGGTGGCTCACATAGAGTTAGGGTTAGAGAGGGGACTTAGCTTATATGTATATTTATCTTACAATAATTCTATCAACAAAAGATTTTGTCTTCATGAATTTTGATGACCATCCACTTCAGTGGTAAAAGTCGCAACAATTCATAAAAACATCTCAGACTAGAATTTATATAAATTGCTTCTCACTTCCCATCAACAAGGAATTTAACGGTTTAATGAATTTTGATGAAATAAATCACTTTAGTGATTAAAATTCTCAACAACTCAAGAAACAAAATTTCCAAACTAGGAAGCACCATATAAAATTATATATGTCAAAATTATCAAGAAATAGATAAGAGGAAAGTTCAAAATTTACCTAACAAAATGTGGGACATTTTCATTCATCTTTTTATCTTGATCGAGTTAAACTCTTATATCAAACAAAAAGTTAGGTTACTTTTTGTTTGATATAAGTTTTTATAATAATTAATATATTGACCCTTATAGTTTACATCAATTTTTAGTTAAGTTCACATATTTTTATTTTATTTGTAATCAAAACTCTACCCTTAAATAGCAGTACAAACTTTTCTTTTACCAATTTCAAATAAAAATTATGATTACTTATTAAATATCTAATAAGTATCATAATTTACAATAAGCTTATAATATTTTTTAAAAAAAGAATTAGACTTCTTTAAACTAGGTAACACAATTTAAACTTATTATTAATATTGAGTTTGAAATTAACTTTAATTTGGAAAGATACAAAATTTTGAAATCAATTATAAATTGTTTATTATTAGTGTTTATTATATATTAAATTGAATAAAGAGAAAACTTATTATTTGGTAATTGAATTTATATAAAGTCAACTAATCAATTTCTGTATAATCGAAATACATGACTTGATCCCTTAAAATATTTCAATTGTCAACTATTTGATCCTTAATGATGATTTGGTCCCTCAATTTCAACAAGTTTTATACTTTTTGGTCCCTAAATTTATACTGAATTAATACCTTAGTTTGGTTCTTGAATTTATACTAAATTTTTATCTTTTGATTCCTAAATTTGATCAAAGAACCAAATCATTGATGAGTGCAATAATTCAGGGACTAAGTTGTGTATTTTGATTATTGAAGAATTGACTATTTGACTCAGTATAAATTTAGAGACCAAATTGTAAGCTTTTCTTAAATAAATCTAATAATCATTTTCATTTCTCAGGTTAGCCAAGTAAAGAAGAAATTTAGTTGTTATTTAATAATAGAATCTTGATTAAAAATAAAATAAAAATATAGGAACTCATTTATAAAAGTTAAAATTATAAGGACTTTTTTAAAAATTGATGTAAACAATAATATTAAAGTATAAATGGAACCTTTTATCTTTATATAATACAAGTAAAAACAATTAAGTTAAATACATGCATAAATTTTATTATTAGCAAAAAGTACTTTATTCATCTCAAAACTTTTGAGTGATAGTCAATTTTGTCCTTCGAACATTGTGTATTGTCAATTCTGTCTTTGAGGGTATCGTTGTGGAGACTGGAGAATCCTCCATCCTTAGAAGTGCCAACAACTGGCAGTCAAGGGCCTTTGGTTATGCGATGTCGCGAGAAAGATGATACTTCGAGGGCAGTGGTGTTATAAAGGTATAATGAGACTTATTTCACTACCTACTACGATAAGGATTTGTAAATCTAAGATATTATATAAAATATTAGACTTAGTATTTTGATCGAAATATAATTATATAGTGAATCTAGAAGTCAGTCTGAGCTTGTGTTTAAATTTTGGGAGTAAACAGAGTTAAAAATTTTATCTGATATTTTATTTTGATACTATTGGGAAATCACGTGCAGCGGAAGCAAAAATAAATTGTAAAAATTAAAAGTTTGCGCAAAACAATGATTTCCCTAAGAGGATCCATTAGTTGGATTTAAACCGGTGAAGGAAGAAGTATACCTCAAGGATAGATCGCAGTGATAACGTTGAACTATTGTTTGCCATTGATTCTACAACTAAGATATGAAAGTTTAATTAGCAAAATAATATATCCACCATTTTATAAAACCCAATAAAAATTTATTATTAGTGGCTAAGACCCATATTTCACCAAAGTTTACCGTCGCGTAGGCGATCATGCACCCTTAGGTTATTTAGGTAGGTAACTCCTTACCAATCACATCTCATGTGACTCTTAGATCTTTATGGGACTGTATCATCATATGATACTTATTATGACATGTTTATCTCATCTAATGCCTTGAGGTCCAAATCCGATTTGATAACCCCATTAAGTCACACAATAAAACTTGTGAATGGCTAGGCTCAAAACAACGAGGCCGAAACCCAACCCCATATCATCAAGTCCTCACCAAACACGTGTCGCGTAGGCGATCACCGCATTTCGCAAACCAGGATTTCAACAGGCGCTGTGTTGAATCTCCCATTCACCCGTGTCTCCTCAAGGTCAAGGCAGATACGTGTTGCGTAGGCGATCACCGCTCCACGATGAACAAGATTTTGACAGGGTGTTTTATTGATGGCATTAAAACTTAAGATTTTCTAAAAGGGTTTGATATTTGATGTTTCGTTTTAGTTCAATTTTAAACTTATTTAAAATTAAACGAGTGTGCCATGTGTTTATTTCCCCATGTATCACATACATATAAACACATGCCCGGATTTTGTATCTCATACAAAATCCCACGCTCATATCATATACGTAGTTGTAGCGTAAAATGAAATATTGCATGTTAAAATTCGCACCCCTAGGCATACATCTAGCGCATTGCATCACATACAAAACTAAATGCATAAAACATACTGTGTTTAGATATGGCCCATCTACCCTATAATCCTCTCAAGCCAATGAGAGAATTTTTTCTAAAAAGAAAAATAAAATTACATTGGGAAAAACCTCAGTTACATTGAGGTATAAACAGAATGTAAAATTACAACAGAGTATAGGGAGACGACACGCAGGCCGTATTTACCAAAAACCCTAGAGCCATATCCAACACCACATAACACATATGAACAATTCACATATTATCATGTCAAACACGGCATACAACAACACATACCAAAAACAATTTTTTTTAAAATGTGTTCAATTAGGGTTTGTGCAATTTTAACATGCCTTTCTTGAAAATTAGGCCTAGTATCAATAATTATAAAATCAAGAATCACATTCAAGAATTTAAATTATTGACCCAAAAATTTTTAAAATTCATAATTTTAATAAATTTTCAGCCACCCCACAATATTATAATTAAAACATTTTTAGTTATAATTATATAGGGATTTTCGACTTAGGCCATAAAATTTCAAGAAAAATTTCCAAATCAATCTAATTGATTTCCTATGTATCAAATACATAAAATTTGCACCTATTCCATAGATTGAGTTTTTAAAGAAAACTTTTCGGTGGATTTTTGCAAAATCAAACATACGATTGAAAGCGGTAAACACACATCATACATCACATGTATAAATCACCAAAACCAGTGTTAAACCCAAAAACTAGACAGGCTCTAATACCACTGTTGGGAAATCACGCGCAGCGGAAGCAAAAATAAATTGTAAAAATTAAAAGTTTGCGCAAAACAATAATTTCCCTACGAGGATCCACTAGTTGGATTTAAACCGGTGAAGGAAGAAGTATACCTCAATTCAATGGGTGTGTTTGATTGATGCGATTCCGAGAAGTCCACTCGAAGCGTCCTTCCTCCGCCGGTGATCCACACGAACAGTTTGCTGACACCAAGGTGCTAGCCTTCAGTTCTTTTCTCTAAAAGAACTCGGGACTCCAATCTACGGCTCTTGTTAATCAAGAACAATTCTTGAACCAAGAGGATAGGTGGCGCCTAACCAAGAACACCTTCTTGGTCTCACACAAAAACCCTAAGCTTTTGGTGCAAGTCGAACTTTGTCTCTCTCTTGGAGAAAATCGACTTTCTCTCTCTAGAACTAGGGTTGGCCGAATTTTTCCTTTGTCTCACACAAGCAAAAGTCGACTTTTCCCTTCTATAGAACTGGGTTCCAAATTCGACTTGGCCTTACCTATTTATAGAGTTTGGGGAGTTGATAATTATAATTAGGGAATCCCTAAATTATAGGATTATCAAATTATAAAATTATAAGATTACAATAATATTATAATTTTAGGACTTGAATTCTTGATTAAAATATTACCTTAATATCTTAATTTGAATTCAAATGCAATCTTTGAGAATCAAAATAGAAGATCAAATCTTCCCTTGGACCCACAAAGCCATGCGTCATCCTCCCCTTTAATTTTATGGAATTTAATAAATCAAAATAACAATCCTAACTCTTAGGAAGTTATAACCAACTTATTAATTTCCAACAATATTGAATTAAAATATTACCCTAATATCTATAATTCAAATTTGAATCTTGAATTCAAATTCCCTATTAATATTGAATTAAAATATTACCCTAATATCTTTAATTCAATCTTGAATCTTGAAATCAAAATCAAATCTTGAATTCAAATTCAAATCCAAGTCATGACTTTAATTAACAAAACATTTTCATTAATTAAAATCCCTATATGAGGCGCCACCCTCAATCTTGTTGTCTCAAATATTAGTGAATTTAATAAATCAATAATCTCCTAACTTTTAGGAACCTTATCTAATTTATTATTCCCTAATATTATAAACAAGAATATAATTGTAAATAGATTAATCCAATATAATATATTTAAACTTGTCTCACAAATTTAAATATCACACTTGTAGATATTTATTTAAGACAAGACTTCATGTCCTAGACACTCAGCTATGTCTTAAATCGTGTCACAGGAGTGACTCACGAGTTAACCCTAATTCGTGTCCCTTAAGCGGTGTCTTGATCCTGCTCATGTGTGACCAAGCAGGCCTCACGTGAAGTTGGCAGCAAGCCATCTCTATGGCTCACAAGTCGAGAGCGGACTCTAGCAAGCCATCACGACTACCCAAAACACGTGAGTTATCGTTTTATCAAAAACCGATTTAACCTTAGTACCACCTTGTCTTGATCCCGATTGTCACACGATATTTTGGTCATGGATAAGGCACGGGAAAGTTATCCTTAATCCAAACCACAACTTTCTCGATTTCCTGAGTTAGTCCCATTTCCCTGTGTGGCCACACATTCCTTGGACAGACTCATTGAGGGGCCCAGTTAAATATCTCTCATCTCTATGAGGGACAAAATTCCATCTTGGTGAACCAAATTCCTCAGCACTGCAATCAACAAAACCCGTACCTAGCCTGTATGGCTAACCTGCTATGGGCAACGTTGGACTAGGCCAAAGTTCGACAACTACAATGCCGGAGTAGTCAAGACCTCAGGGTTAAGGCATCGTGACAGGTGTACAGGAGAGGCTAGTGTTGGGAAATCACAGAGGGAGCGCAGCGGAAGGAAAAATAAAAAAAATAAAACTTGATTAAATATGCTAACTCTGTGATTCCTTCCAGGATCCACTAATTATGTTTATACCAGGAAAGTAAAGATGTTTACCTATATTTCAATCGGTGACTTATCGTGTTTGCGAATTTGAGAAGTCCACTCCGAGTGTCCTTCCTCTACCGGTGATCCACACGAGCAGTTTGGCAGATGCCTAGGTGCTAGCCTCCTTCACTTCTTCCCAAGTGAATACGGGAACTCTATCTATGATTCTTGAATAATCAAGAACTGTTCTTGATCCTCAAGATTGATTGGGATGTACTAATATTATCAGGTGCAGGTCTAATTCTCTTTCTTCAAGAAAATCGACTCACTCTCACAATATTAGGACTTGGCGAATTTTTACTCTCAATGGGGCACTAGGCGAATTTTTACTCTCAATGGGGCACTAGGCGAATTCTTAGTCTCACCAAGAATTGATGTGTGTTGTGAGTTAGGCGCCTAGGCCTTTTATTTATAGTCTCCTCATTCCTGATCTTAGGGAATCCTAATCCAATTAGTAAATCCTTAAGGCTATGTTTGGGAGTTTTAGTGAGGATGGAGAGGAGAGGA